>CAUYQG010038765.1:0-28595 GCA_963574415.1 Tarsius wallacei | reverse complement strand
GGTTACAGTCTCTCCATTTTATTAGTATTAACTCAAATGTTCCCATTCCATTCTTCAGTGTCTCACTCATCTCCACTAATGTGTTTCCATACCACAGAATACCAGAGAAGTTAAACATTTATCTTTTTTGAATTTTTTTTTTTTTTTTTTGAGTTGGAGTCTCACTCTGTCACCCAGACTGGAGTGCAGTGGCCGCCCCGGTCACTGCAGCCTCGACCTGCTGGGCTCCGGCGATCCTTCCACCTCAGCCTTCCAAGTAGCTGGAACTACAGGCGCGCTACCATGCCCGGCTAGTTTTTTCATTTATTGTAGAGATGAGGTCTTGCCAAGTTGTCCAGGCGGGTCTCGAACCCGCAGGCTCAGGCAATCCACTCACCTCAGCCTCCCAAAGCACGGGATTACAGGCTGAGCCACCTAGCCTGGCTGGGAAGTGTTTATTAGAGAATTATATGCCAGGCAAGATGGCCTATGCCTCTAATCCCAGTACTTTGGGAGGCCAAGGTGAGAGGATTGCTTGAGACCAGGAATTTGAGACCAATCTGGACACATAGAACCACAACTCAAACATTTTTAATTTGCCAGGCATGGCCGGGCTTGATGGCTTACCTTATAATCACAGCACTTTGGGAGGCCAAGGCAAATGGATTGCCTGAGCCCGCAGATCGAGACCAGCCCGTGCAACTTGGTAAGACCTCATCTCTACAATAAATAAAAAAATTAGCCAGACATGGTAGCATGTACCTGTAATTCTGGCTACTTGGAGGTGGAAGGATGGCCGGAATCCAGCAGGTCGACACTGGGGTGGCTGTGAGCAGGCCACTGCACTCCAGCCTGAGCGACGGAGTGAGACTTCAACTCAAATGAAATAAAATACATTAGCCAGGTATGGTGGTGCACACCTGTAGTCCCAGCTACTTGGGGGGCTGAGGTGGGGGAATCACTTGAACCCAGGAGTTCAGGGTTGTAGTGAGCTAGGATGGTGTCACTGCACTCTAGCTTGAACCATAGACTGACTCAAAAAAAAGAAAGAAAAATTAATTACTATGTACCAGGCCGTGTGTTAAGAGAAGGGAGTAGAGTATGGCTAGTTGCTCTTAGATCAGCAAAGAATATCAGCTGACAATCTGGCAACAAGGAAGAAAAAAGAAAATGTAAACTGGAACATAGCAACTCATTTCTAAAATCATCCTCATAAAGACAGCCAGTTTGCCTATATGTCTTGTTTCCCTTTCTCATTTTTGTTTTTGTACAAAGCCCTTTAAATCAGATAAAACCAAAAATGTAGGCTGCTAATAACATACAGAAAAAAAACTCTTTAGTAATAATACCAGAGAGAAGAAACGTGGTCTGTTTCAAGGGTAAATTGGAATGCCTAGAATAGCTCTGTAGGCATTCCTGTTCTGGGATTGGAGCAGACTGGAGACAAATTACTCCTATTTTCCTTTTTTTTTTTTTTTTTTTTTTTGAGTTGGAGTCTCACTCTGTCGCCCAGACAGGAGTGTAGTGGCACGCTCCTGGCCACCACAGCCTTGACCTGCTGGGCTCTAGTGATCTTTCTGCCTCAGCCTTCCAAGTAGCTGGAACTACAGGCGTGTGCTACCATGCCCAGCTAATTTTTTATTTATTGTAGAGATGAGGTCTCACCAAGTTGCCCGGGTGGTCCTCGAACCCGCCAGCTTGGGCAGTCCACTCGCTTCGGCCTCCCAAAGTGCGGGGATTACAGGCTGAGCCACCGAGCCCAGACCTGATTTTCCTTAAGCTTGATAGAGAATATTTGAATGTGACATAGTGATTGGTGGGAACAATACCCTTTATAGTATAGAGTTTTCTCATAGTGGATTTTAAATAACCCTTTCTAGCATATCAATGAATGAAGGTGCTTTTTTCCCCCATCATTTTAAAAGTTGAGTCGTTTGTCCTAGGTGGTGAATATTTATCGTTCCTTTCCAATGAGCGTCCCCAGCACTGTGCTATACCCGCAAAGGACATAGTTTAGCATGGTACCTTCTACCCTTAAATGGATAAAAGTGGGAAGGTGGAGCAAGATGTGTGGAGGAGTAGAAGGTACAAACACACTTGGAATGCAGGGCAGAGTTGGAGAGGTACAGACACATTGTCTAGTTTCCTGTTGTCTCATGAGGCGGTCTTCTGAATACTTTATTTAAGGCATACTGTAGGTCAGAGAATTCTCCATACACCTGTCAGTATTTTTTTTTAACTGTAGAATTAACTTATTAACTAAGAATGTGTAGGTACTAACTTCTCTGCAGCCCCAAACTAGCATAATGTCAAACATAAACAGATGCTAACTTCACAACTAAATCTTACAGTTCAGAGGTTATTGTTTGACTCTTCAAATGCAAATGAAGAACTTGAAATGTTTATGAGTCCTTCCCTTTGGTTAGGTAAGGAGCAAGTTAGCAACTAACTTAATGACTCAGTGTTGACCCTGGCTGCAGAAACAGGTTTCATATGATCAGGGAAACAAAAACTAATTAGCATTTTTTCCTGCAGAAGGCAGTAGGAATAGAACTATTTCTTTTGTTTTAGGTCTTATTTAACAATTATATGTAGTCCATAGAGATGCTTTCTGTTTTAAATTTTTTTATTTTAAAGATATGGGGTACAATCCAGTGTTAAGTATACAGATGTATAGAGATGGGTTTTTTTTGTTTTTTTTTTTTGAGTCGGAGTCTCACTCTGTCACCCAGGCTAGAGTGCAGTGGCATGCTCACGACTACCCTCGCATTGACCTGCCAGGCTCCGGCCATCCTTCCACCTCAGCCTTCCAAGTAGTTGAAACTACAGGTGCGCGCTGCCACACCCACCTAATTTTTGTTTTATTGTAGAGACAAGGTCTGGCCACATTGCTGGGGCTGGTCTCGTACCCATGGGCTCAGGCAATCCACTCGCCTCGGCCTCCCAAAGTGCTGGGATTACAGACTGAGCAACCAAGTCCGACCAGGCTGCTACTTTTTAAAATTAATAATTGTAAACATCTTTGAAAAAGATGTCCTTTTCACCAATGTAAATTATAAGACATGGACAGCAATTTGGTAACACATCTCAAGAAGCCTTTTTTAAAAGTCCATATCCAGCTGGGCGTGGTAGCTCCTGCCTGTAATCCTAGCACTTTGGCAAGCGTAGGTGAGAGAATTGCCCCTGAGCCCAGAGGTTCGAGACCAGCCCAGGCAACTTGGCGAGACCTTGTCTCTACAATAAATCAAAAAAATTAGCCTGGCATGGTGGCACACACCTGTAGTTCTAGCTCCTTGGAAGGCTGAGACAGAAGGATCACCTGAGCCCAGCAGGTCGAGGCAGCAGTGGCTGTGGTCGTGCCACCACACTCCAGCCTGGGTGACAGAGTGAGACTCCAACTCAGAAAAATAATAATAATAATAAAAGAGCACATCCTGGCCAGGCACAGCAGCTCAGGCCTATAATCCCAGCACTTTAAGAAGGCCCAGGCAGGATTGTATAAGACCAGCCTGGACAACATAGTGAGACCACCCCCACTTCTTTACCAAAAAAAAAAAGCATTTCCTCAAGTTATTAAATGGTCTTGGAAGACATCTTTTTTCTTTTTTAGAGAGAGAGAGAAATGGGCATTAATCTGATATCATGGAATACAGGCTCGTGCCTCCATGCCCGGCTAATTTTTTGATTTATTGTAAAGACAAGGTCTCACCATGTTTCCCAGGCTGGTCTTGAACCCCTGGCTCAGTCCTCTCACCTCGGCCTCCCAAAGTGCTGGGATTACAAGCTTGAGCCACTGTGCCTGGCCAGGATATGCTCTTTTTAAAAAAAGGATAATATTGTATCTATATAATTATCCAGATTGTATAGTTTCTTTGTGTATATTGTATGATGGACTGTGAATATCTGAATTGCTGTTGCCCTGGTTCTAGTAAATCAAGCTGTACTGCAATTTGTTTCTTTGATTTCAAAGAAAGCTTTTCATTTTTCTAATTTTGAAAGCATTGTTGGTTGCCTACTAAATCCTTCCAGTTGGTATTCATGTGCTGAAACCTGCATTGTGACTTCATGTCAGTGTTCAGGATACTTGTACTTTGAGATTATATGATATAAGCAAATCAGAGGCTTTACTGATATTTTAAATGATTGACATTAAGTGCTTTTTAGGCAGCAAGGTTTCTTCCTTGTGTATAGATTAGCAGTCAACATTATTTTCTTTCTGTAGACATTCTTTAGTAATTAAGAATATTTTCTTTGTTCTTAACTTTACAGATTATAAGCACACCACAGAGACTAACCAGTTCAGGAAGTGTTCTGATTGGGAGTCCATATACCCCTGCACCAGCAATGGTTACTCAGACACACATAGCAGAAGCTACTGGCTGGGTCCCTGGGTAAGAGTGTTGCAAGTTACCATTTCTAAAATCTTGAAAAAATTTTTGATTTTTTTTTTTTTCTTACCATCTTGTCTTCTGTTCTTGTTTTAGTTTAGTCTAGCTTTTAAAAAACTAATATTTTTCCTTTAAAATCACCTATTTTATTTCACTTTACATCTTAGATATAAATCATCTCTGGAGCAACCATTTTTAAACAGAAAAAAACAGTTCAGTAACTTGTAACTGAATCTTCTTTTTTCAACTTTGAAATAGGACTACTTTTATGATTATAAACATTTAACTGCTTTGGAGATATAAAATCTATATTGTTTTAACACATATCAGAAGTATCAGAAAGAAGTTAAATATTGTTTTGGGTTTACTCAGAATTTCCCCTATGAATAGCAAGCAGATGGTAAATCTTAGTTGAGTAAGAATCTCCTTGTTTCAAGAATATTAAGTGAATTAATGAAATAACAATCTTGGCAAAGTGCTTTAAGCCATATACATTTTAATATACTTTAATACACACATACAGACATGTATACATTAAAAACAGAAGAGTTTCATGTATTTGTACTTTTCCATTACCAGTGAGATGAAAGGACAGAATTGCCTGTCATCTCATGACCTTTATTCAGTCCTTATGAACGCTGTCATGTAGATCTAAAAGTTACCTTGGATTCCTGCATGGCCTTGAAAGATTATGACGTGAAAGCCAAGTCTGTACCAGCGGTGTCAGCCCACTTTGGAGATGACCAGGGTTTGGATGTTGTCATCCCCAGCTGTGCTTTATACTGGGGGTGGCACGTGCTTTGTAGTCAGGAATTCCAGAGCAAATATAACTTTTCTCTGCCTTCTTGTTTGTAAATAAGCAATGTTTTCCACCCTAAATATTCATTGAGCTGATTTCAACCTGTGATTATTATGTTGTGGTGTCTTGGTCTCGTGATAAAACTAAGTTTTAATTTTACGTACCTATCTTTTGTATTTGTTAGTTTTTGTTTTGGGATATATTCAGTGTAGAATTAGATAAGTTATCATAAACTATTCGTGAAATAAAGTTGTGTTTATGTGTTGTTTTTATGCAATCTTTTTTTCTTTTTAGTGATAGAAAACGGGCTAGAGAATTTATAGACTCTGATTTTTCAGAAAGGTGAGTGTAAGTGTAAGTATTCTGCTTGGGAGGCTGCTATGTAGAGAGGGGTTTGGTGCTGAGTCTGTACTCTAGTTTAAGTAATGAGTTTTGTTTTTTTTATATATAACTTTGACTTCATTTGGTTTTGCTGTTGTTTCCTTCTGCACTGAATGTTCCACCATACTCATAGTATTTGTATGGTTTCAGTAGAAATTATCCTATGAGTAGATTGACTGTTGGTATATGTCATTTAGTCCCCTCATGCCTTTTGCAGATGAAGTGTTCTACCAAAGTGAATGATCCACATCACCCTAACATGTTCAAACTCGTTAACAAGCTTTATGGAAAGCATTTGTGGGTCCTAGTCAACTTTCACTTGCTTCTTAAGCAATATCTTTGGTATGCTATCACCTTTCCTTAGACTATTAGGACAGTGATTCTCCATTCTGGGTGCGCATCAGAAATGCCTACCAAATCAGAAACTTCTCCCATTTTCTAACTTACTATCCGATGTGCTGTGCACTGAGAAACTTCAGTGGCCAAATGCGTTAGAATTCCATCTGAGATGAAGGTGAATAGGCTCTGAGTGAGAACCTTGGTACAGTGTGTAAAGGATGTATGTTTTCTTGCACTGATGCTAGTGCTTCTTCAGTTCCTTGGTGGCTTTTGTTGCTTGCTTCTTGGTTCTTAATTATTTAGAACAGATAAAATCACATCTGAGGAGCTGCTGTATCATATGAAATATGTGGTGAAATTTTTTTTCTCTCTAATGGAAAACTCACACTGGTCTTTCTTGGTGTTTATCTGTGGAAAGGGTAGCAGTACAAGTTCTTACAGATGTGTGTGGCAATGTTTAAGGCCTTAAAAATGGAACTGTTTTTCAGTTACGATTGGTGGCACTTCTGTATTGCAAACAGTAAAAAAAAAAAATTCTCTTTACTGTCCTCTAAAGATCACATATAAAAGTGTTAGATTACATTTCTTGGTATAGCCATTGATTCAAATTTCCCTTTCTACATTTGGTTCAGTGACTTTTTTCCTATCTTTTTTTTTTTTTGGTCTCTTTTTATTTTTTAATACAACTTTTCTATAATGTGTCTCTCCCTGCCTCCAGTCAAACCACAAAGATTGCTATATGTGTTTTTCTTTATTCCTGTCCTAAATGAGTAAGATTTAACACAGTGGTGGTTCATTCTTCCTGTATGCTCATTTAATCTTAGTATCTTTTTTTCTGTTGGAATACAGTTCAAACTCAGTTTGTGCATAATAAACTAATATAATTTAAAGTATAATGAGCTACAATAATAAAAAACAATGTAATTAAAGTCTGTGTACTGCTTCAGTGATATTTATCGGGTCCTTCAGTCATTCAACAAATACATTTTGAATATCTGTGAAGTGTTGGTATGTCCTAGGTATTGGAGCTAATAAGAAGTCTCAGCCCTTAAAGAACTTACATTGGATAGGGGCAGTAAACAAATAAGATGCTTTTAGATTGTAACAGATGTTGTGTGAAAAGAAGAAGGGTGACTAGAAAGTGTTGGAGGGAAGTGGCTACCCAGAAAAGGTCTGTCTCAGGAGGTGACCTCTGAGTGAGAAGAAGCCGAGACTGTAAGTGACCAGGGGTTCTAAGCAGAGGAGTGGTGAATGCACAGCTCCTAGGTAAGGAGCCAGGGTGAGGTATTTGGGGAAGCACGTGAGCTGGAGATAGTGAGAAAAGCAAGGAGATGAGAAGAGGAGGGAGAGGCAGATCCTTCAGGCCACCCAAGACTTCGTGGTCATGGTAGGGGATTTGGTTTTTGTTTTAAGGAAGATTATAGACAGGGAAGGACATGATCTAATTTACACAGGCTGCCAAATGGAGCGTGGATTCTAAGGAGACTAGAACAGAAGGTGGGAAATCAGAAGGCCATTGTAGGAGGCAGTGGCTTGGCAGTGGAGATGGGAAAAGTGGTACTGTTCCCAGATAAACTAGTCCAGCTGCTTCCCTTGTGGTCAGTGGAAGATGAGAGGCAGAAACTGGGAGAAAAGGGGGTTTATTTCTGCAACCAGGTCCAAGGGAGACAGGTGGTGTCATTACCAAAAGCCAGCTCAAAAGGAGTACCCCTTACTTAGAGTTTATATTCCATTGTTCCATAGCCCCTCACCCACCCCCCAGACTAAATTAACAAGGGCATGACTCAAGGTCTCCTAATAATCCTTCACTTACCCCAAGGCCAAGTTTCTTAAAGGGGGAACGGAAACTGACAACAATCAAAAGAAGCTACCTTGGTGCATTTAGATAAACAACTTTGAATCAAACATGAGAAATGTAAGTAACCCGGTTCCCAAAACCTTGGTCTGTAATAGTACATTTTGGAGGTAGAACCAATAGGATTTATTGATAGATTGAATTAAAAAAAAGAAATCAAGGGTGGCCCTTGAGTTTTTTTGTATAAGCAGCTGGGTGACTGTTGTTGCCAATTATAATTACTGTAGTTAGGAGTAGCTTAGGGGAGGAATTGAGAGCTTTTAGATATACGAAGTTTGAGTTTTTTATCCAAGTGCACATAAGTAGTGTCATCAGCATGTAAATGGTCACAGGCCTGGATAACAACCCAGAGAGAAAGGTAAAGGTCCATAAGGAAGCAACAGTCGCTTCCTGTTTCAACCCTCCTTCCTCCTTAAGAAGACATACATAAGGGGAGGTGATCTTTTTTGTCAAGGCTTCATTTTAGAAACTAAAATTTTTTTTAATGTAAGTATTCTGTGTGATTCTTATTTTAATAAGAAATGAAATTTTTATTATATATAACTCCTTATTTAAATTATGACTTATGCCTGGGATACCCTGAATTTATACTACAAATATTAGTTGTATGTTAAACAATAAAAAAATTACTATTGGGAAAATGTAAAAAGGTGGTTTCGCATTATAGTTAAGTGCATGGAAAGAAAAGTACTTTCCCTTTTTATTTTTACTTTTGGTTTATCTGTTTAATCATATATTTATTTTTAAGAGGCACGGTCTCATTCTGTCGCCTGGCTGGAGAACAGTATATCATGGCTCACTGTAATCTTGGACTCCTGACCTCAAGCAATCCTCCCACCTCAGCATCCCAAGTAGCCAGGACTACAAATGTGCCACAACCACATCTGGTATTTTTAAATTTTTTGTAGAGGCAAGATCTTGCTGTGTTGCTCAGGCTGGTCTCAGAAGTACTTTTACTTTTATTCTTTGGATGCAGTTCCTTTGAATACTTCAAATGAAACATGCTTTTCAAACTATTGTATATTAGTGGTTTTATTTTCTTATTTAGTTTTTAGTTTCTTAATTTATTTTTATTTGGTAAAGAATGCTTCCTCCTGGTTTCTTTATTTGTTTTATGAACTAATAGATACCATCGTGTTTACATCCTGTGGCCAAATTTTAATGTTATTTGGAAAGAGACGGTCTTAGTATTTGAAACAGCTCTGTGGCTGGGCATAGTGACTCATGCCTGTAATTCCAGCACTCTGAGAGGCTGAGGTAGAGGATTGCTTGAGTCTAGGAGTTCGAGACCAACCTGGGCAATATAGCAAGACTTTGTCTCTACAATAAATAAATAAATGTACTGTTAGTGCACCTTTAGTCCCTGCTACTCAGGAAGTTGAGACAAAAGGATTGCCTGAGCCCAGGACCCTATGTTATTTAAGATTTAGATAGGGAGCTTCTAGTTTAAGATGAAGGATTGAATACCCATGTTTATTCTCTGCTCCTATACTCCACTGCTAAGATCTTATTGAAATTTTAGTGTAGAAAATAATTAAAGGAAATTAATCTCTAAAAGTGCTGTAAAACGTGGCAGGAGTATAGATTTTTCCAACTAGAAGATGCAGGCTAGTGTGATTATGAGTGATACTTGAAAGTAGAGAGACGCCCATTCCAAAACTGCACAGGAGAGGTCAGCATGGAGATGGGAGCCATTCTACCCTGCCTTGTTGTGGAGACGCTCAAGCAGGAATGAATTGCTAGAGAAAGCAATGAGGGCAATTAAATAAAGACTGTTTAGCAGCAGCTGGGCCGGTGGAACAGCAGTCCTCCCGATCTCTTCCTCCCTCCCATCACCTCCGCACATAGAGCAATTGACCACAAACATTTGTTCCTCAGGCTGAAACTTGGAGAACTGATCTCAAGAAAACAGAATGGCTTGCCTCAGTAGAGTTGGAAGATCTTAGCGTGCCCCAGAGCAATCGTTCCCTTTACTTGCCTTTGTGTTTGTGGGGAAGAGAGGGAGACCAGACTGACTGCTTAACTGCAGTACAGCCTGAAGTTAGGTTTGTTGAACAGCATGGCTTACTTGCAAACTCAGAAGTTGTAGTTAACCCTCTATAGGTAGGGAGAACCGTCTTAGGAAAACAGGCCTGCATACAAGAAGCCCATGTAAATTCTAGCAACTGAACCACCGAATTCAACATTCATAAACATGGAAGGACAAGACATTTTTAGAAAACTATATCATAGAAGACAAGGGACAAAGTAAATTAACAAAAGACCTGACCCAAGAGGTTGTAGTAGTATTTCCAGTAGCAGAGAAAAACTGTAAAACAGAGTTCTACTTGTCATCCTTTGGAGAGGTCTGAAGGGTTCTGAAGAGAGATAATATCCACAAAAAACAGGATCCTATGAAAAAGGAGCAAAGAAGAAAAAATTTTCTGAAGTTTAAAATGTGATTGCCAAAAACATTCTAAAAAAAATAGAAGCATTATTAACAGAAGTTGTTTTTAAGTGCAACCTGGCAGTAGTCTAGTGTTGCTGCCAAGAATAGCTAGAAAGGCTGAGTAAAATAAACTTACCTATGTGAAGCTATCGGAAAGTTACTTGAGGCAGTGAGAACTAGAGGGACCAGGACCAGAGAGGGATGAGCTCAGGAACGTGAGCGACTTTCACAGGAGCTTTTAGATACAGGCTTGTTTGTCATTTTTGTTTAGGAGACTGAGAATCTAGGTTTTGTACAGAATAAGGAGAAAAATTATATGATCAATAGACATAGAAAAAAGCATACAACTTGATTAAACTACTCATTATGGTAAATGGCAAACTAATAATGGAAAGGAACTGAATTCGATAAAGACAATTGACAAAAACTGGTAGCAAACATTAAACTTAGTGGTCAATAATAAAAAGCTTTTAACTTGGACCGGGCCCGGTGGCTCACACCTATAATCCCAGCATTTTGGGAGGCCAAGGTGAGAGGATTACTTAAGCCCAGGACTTTAAGACCAGCCTGGGCACCATAGCAAGACCCTGTCTTTATAAAAGATAAATAAATACAATTAATTTAAAAAGACAAAAAAGCTTTTAACTTGGGCTAAGGAAAAAGGAGGATCCCTACCATTTCTGTTCTGTTTGGAAATTCTAGCGAATGCAGTAAGCCAAGAAACAAAACGAAAAGCTTTATGAAAGGATTGTAGAGGAAGAAGTAAAACTGACTCTGTTGTGGACGATGTGATTGTGTGCCCTAGACAAACCAAAACAGTCTTCAGACAAACTGTGAGACAAGTGAATTTAGCAAGGTTGCTGGACATAAGGTCAGCATAAACAGTCAACAGAATTTCTTTATTCCAGCAACAAATAGAAATGGCCAGTAAACAGGAGAAAGTGCTCATCAGCATTAGTCAGTAGAAACATGCAAATGAAAGCCACATGGCAATACCACTTTCCATCCAGCAGAATGGCTAGAATGAAAGAAACTGCTAAGTTTGACAAGGATATGAAGCATCTAGGATTCTCACACACTCTACTGGTGGTAGTATACATTGGTGTAATCATTTTGGGAGTTGGCAGTGTCTGCCAAAGTTGAACATACACAATCCCTACAATTCATCAGTTCTCTTTCCAAGTACATTCTGAACAGAAACGCATGCATATGTTCACCAAAAACTCACACAAGAACATTCATAGAAGCACTATTCATAATAGCTGCCCACTAGAAACAAACCAAAATGTCCCTCCACAGAAGGGATAAATGCATTGCAGTGTATTCATACAATGGAATGAATGAAAAACAGTCACTGAAAGGCATGAATCTTTAATGTCAAGCCGGACGCGGTGGCTTATGCCTATAATCCCAGCACTTTGGGAGGCAGAGGCGAGAGGATTGCCGGAGTCCAGGGGTTCGAGACCAGCCTGGGCAACTTGGTAAGACCTCGTCGCTATGATAAATCAAAAAATTAGCCGGGCATGGTAGTGCGTGCCTGTGGTCCCAGCTACTTGGAAGGCTGAGGTGGAAGGATCGCCTGAGCCCAGTGGGTTGAGGCGGTGATGGCTGTGAGTGAGCCACTGCACTCCAGCCTGGGAGGCAGAGTGAGACTCCGACTAAAAAAAAAAAAGATAATGTCAGACAAAAAGGGTACCTACTATATTATTTAGTTTATATAAAGTTTAAAACAGGCAAAACTATATTGGCAATCACGATAGTAGATATCTTTGGGGTAGAAATAACTAGAAAAGGCACTTAATGGTTTGATGGTTTGTGTTCTTTTCTTTATGTGTGTTACAAATTAATGAAAATTTTCATTTAAAAACACATTAGCCAGGAAACTCAACGGCTAGATTTTAAATCAGTAGATGATGGGAGAGGACTACATCAGAAGAAAAGGCTCTTAAGGCAAAAATTAAACTTAAAAACGTATTCTCATCTCTATCCAATTTAAACTTTTGCCACTTAAAGCAAAACTTGTATTGCTACCTTATTGCATCATCTGATAGAGATTTATAAAGGAAGTCTCTAAATAAGTATAATTTTTTTTTTCTCTTCTAGTAAACGAAGCAAAAAAGGAGATAAAAATGGAAAGGGCTTGAGACATTTTTCAATGAAAGTGTGTGAGAAAGTTCAGCGAAAAGGTACAACGTCATATAATGAAGTTGCTGATGAGCTGGTGTCAGAGTTCACCAATTCAAATAACCATTTGGCTGCTGATTCGGTAGGTAGACCACGAGCCTGACGTGGATCTTGATGAGCAATGCTGCAGTTTACTCTTGGGGTCGTCTGGGTCATATTTGAGGAATCAGAAGCCAGGGGATTCTCAGTTCCTCCTTTATCTTTGCTTCAGGCTCTCATATTGCATTTTGGGGGATGATTTTGTTGATATTTGTTTTGTTCTAGACAGAATTATTTATTTAAACAGATAAAGAAATATTTTTAAAATGTAATTTTAGGGGTTACTGAAGAAACATACTTTTTTTTAACAGTTTTTTTTAATGTCTTAAAATATTTGTTCACTTATCCAATGACTTTTTATATGTTTCTGAATTTTAGTGTTTTTGCAATGTCTTAAGTGAACAAAAAAATTTATCTTATTTTTACTGGAAAAGCAATACATGACTTCGTTTATTTAAAAAAAAAATTTCAGTTGTTGGCCAGGCACAGTGATTCATGCCTATAATCCCAGCACTTTGGGAGGCTGAAGTGGGAGAATCGCTTGAGCCCAAGAGTTCCAAGAACAGACCGGGCAACATGGTGAGACCTTGTCTCTACAAAAAAATTAGCTGGGCATGGTTACATAAGCCTGTAGTCCTAGCTACTCGTGAGGCTGAGATGGGAGGATTGCTTGAAGCCCAGGAGGTCAAGGCTCTGCTGAACCATGATTGTGCCATTGCATTCCAGCCTGGGCAACAGAGTGAGGCCCCAACTCAACAACAACAAAAAATTTGTGGCTAGCACTTTTCCTCTTCAGTACTATTTTGAGTCCATTGATTCTGAGGTATTATTCTTTAGCTATTCTGTAACTTTGGTTTTAATTTGTTGTTTGATCTAAGGAATACATTAGAAAGAATTCTTACAGTTCCTGGTGATAATGTTTTTTGTTACTGTAAATTTTTGCTTTTTATTACCTTTGACCAGAGAATATGAGTCGAACAATTTTTCTTTTTAAATTGCGTTGAGATTTTCCTTGTGAGCTATTATATAGTGATTTTTCTTTTAATGTTCCCTGGGCACCTTAAAAGAAAGCATAGAGCATTCTGCTGCCAAGTGAAAGCCACAGTTCTCTTGATGATCTGTGATCTTCTCTGTGATCCTGCCCACCATGAGCTCACTGACCTGGTCTTTGGCTGAATACTCCCTCATTTCCTGCCCTCCAGCTGAATGTCCTGCGCTCCAGCTACATGTTTTGTGGATGGTCCAGATGTGTCGCTGGTTGGACTGTTGCACTTGCCCAGAGCACTCTGTGCTGGGTTATTCATGTGGCTTCCCTGTCCCCTTCTTCTGGCCTTCACTCAGTATCACCACAATGAGACATTTCTTAGCACTTTTCAACATCTAGCATACATTTTTACTAGTCCCCTACCATCACCCTTAGGATATAAAGAAAGGTCAAGTTTTTTTGCTTGTTTATTGGTTTGTTATTTTTCTGATACTTTGGAATACTTGTAGTCTATAGTTTTTTCGTTGGTTATTTTTATAACTTTAAGTGACATACTTCAGACTTTGTTTCTTGAGTTATCACCTGTAGGTAGTATGTATTGATTATGGAGAGCACAATAAATTAGCACTCTTATACTTATTTCCATCTTTCTCCTTTACCATAGGATTCAGACTAGATGTATTAATAGTTGTTGTTAAAAAAAAATAATAATGCTATTATAGCTGGGTTTTGGGGGTTTTTTGGGTTTGATTTTTGGTTTTGTTTTTTTTTTTGAGAAGGAGTCTCACTGTCACCCAGGCTGGAGTGCAGTGACATGCTCACGGCCACTGCATCCTCAACCTGCTGGGCTCAGGTGATCCTTCCACCTCAGCCTTCCAAGTAGCTGGAACTATAGGCACTTGCCACCACGCCTGGCTAATTTTTTTATTTATTGTAGAGACGAGATCTCACCAAGTTGTCCAGACTGGTCTCGAACACTAGACTCAGGCAGTCCTCTCACCTCTGCCTCCCTAAGTGCTGAGAGTACAGGCTTGAGCCAATACACCTGGCCTGTAGCTGTTTTTATGACTTTAAATATATTGTGCCGAAACCTCTATTATTACTTAATCTGCTTTGAGAAGTATCCATGTCCTTTTCAATATCAAAAGGAGGAAATCACCGTACTACTGTATTACCTCTTTCCAATATTTGTCATCATTATTTCTTAAGTCCCCCATTTACTTAGATGTATTGTAGTTTTCTGTTTAAGTGGAGGCAGTGTTCTCCGCCATCCTTTCTCCACAATGTAAGACAGCAGTCTTGTCAAAAAGAATAAAGGGGGAAAAAAGTCAGCTGAACTAAAGAGTGTGCCAGTGTGCCTAGTGCACCAAGTGAGTCCGTTTTGGTGCCAGTTCCTATTCTCATTATAGACTGGAAACAGTTTGTGGGTCAGCACTGGTCCAGGGAACATGTTTTGAGAAGCACAGTTGTACCTGGAACTTAAACGTACAACCTTGATTTAAGTCTAAAATCCTCCTGGTAAGTGCAAGGCTTTAGAACACTCTTACCTTTGATATCCCTTTCTGATATGTATGTACTATTCGTTGTCTTACATATTAGTTCTGCATGTATGCTAAGCTCCAGAGACATGGTGACTAGGTTAGATGGTGAGTATTCATTG
The DNA here is from genome assembly GCA_963574415.1 of Tarsius wallacei. Lineage (NCBI taxonomy): Eukaryota > Metazoa > Chordata > Mammalia > Primates > Tarsiidae > Tarsius > Tarsius wallacei. The sequence continues at coordinate 13,558 of CAUYQG010038765.1, read as the reverse complement.
AGATTCATCCACTCGTTTACCTTTTGAGCTAGTCTTCATTCCATCCTACATCTCCAAGCTCCTATCTTAGATATTTCTTCTACCTGAAGAAATCCCTTTAGTATGCTTAAATGTAGGTCTGCTGGTAACAGACTCTTTATTAAGATTGTTTTATATCTTACATATTGTTTGAAAGTATCCTTATCTCATCTTTTATTTTGAAGGATATTTTCACTGGATAGAGAATTCTTTCAGCACTTTGAAGATATTATAATAATACTAATTTAATCTATTCATATCATGTGACCGTATCTTAACCCTTAAAATTTATCACTCAAAAAATTTTTTTAGCAGGCATATGATCAGAAGAACATTAGGCGAAGAGTTTACGATGCTTTAAATGTACTGATGGCAATGAACATAATTTCAAAGGAGAAAAAAGAAATTAAGTGGATTGGCTTGCCGACCAACTCTGCTCAGGAATGTCAAAACCTGGAGGTAAGTGAGGAAAGCTGTTTTATGAATAGTCCTTTGCATTATTTTATGTCAGAGACATTTCCATTTAAAAATATAATCGTGTAATATGAAAATACTTTTAATTGTTTGCACATGTATATTATGTCACTTTTTAACAGACTGTAGAATTTTAGAATTAGAAGGAGCTTTAGAGATATGGTCTGCAGTTTATTTTGCAAGTGATGAAACTGAGGGACATAAAAGTTAAATGACTTGATTTTAACAGTTGTATTTTTTTTTTAGAAAGCAGGATTTTATTAAGAAGACAGAAAAGCTCTTACAGTGGGAGGGGACTCGAAGGGGTTGCCCAACAGTTTCTTAGGGAAGATTTTTATTTCATTCTAATGTAATTCTGAGCACTCTACTAAGAAATTTTGGGTGAATCATGTATAGAAATGATGCTTGCTGTGGGTATCAAAAAAATTAGATCAAGCTGGCTGTTTATTTCCTGTGTTAGTTTCATAATATTCTAAAAATTGCTGTGAAAGTCAGTGTCTTTTACCTTTAACTTTAGAATCAGTAGCAACAAAATGATGTTTCATTTGTGTTTATCAGAATGGATAAGAGTGTTCAGCTTAAGTGAATTATAGAATGATGTGTGTAAAAACTTTTTTTTTTCAAGCAGGATTTATTGAGAGGACAGAAAAGTTCCCAGAGCAGGGGGCCCGAGGGGGTTGCTGGCAAAAACATTTTTAATTTTGTTACTTTTTAAGCATTATAGAAAATTCTCCCTAAATGACCATGTTCCCTGACATACTACTTGTAAATTGGTTTTATACAATTTTATTGTCATGGCCATAAATGGAGTAAACTGAGATTAAATAAGGCTTTTGGAGATAATTAAGATTGAATTTATGTTTTTCTCAGTTCCTTTATTCCTCCAGTAAACAAAAAATTATTTAGTATGATTCTACTTGTGGATGGAGAAATAAACCAGTGGGAGAATTGCTTGAGCCCAGGAGTTCAAGACTATCCTGGACAACTTGGCAAGACCTCATCTCTACAATAAAGCAAAAAAATTAGCCTGTGGGGCATGCCTGTGGTTCCAGCTACTTAGAAGGCTGAGGCGAAAGTATCACCTAGCCCAGCTGGTTGAGGCTGCGAGGGCCTTGAGCATGCCACTGGTCTCCAGGCTGAGTGACAGTGTGTGAGACTCTGACTCAAGAAAAAAAATTTTTTTTTTGTAAAGACAAGGTCTTGTTATGTTGCCCAGGCTGTCTTTGAACTCCTGGGCTCAAGCAATCCTCCCACTTCAGCCTCCCAAAGTGCTAGGGTTAAAGGTATGAGCCACTGCACACAGCAGGAAGCTCCTCAACATCTTTTTAAATGAAGAAAGCTACTCTCTCTCTCTCTCTCTCTCTTCCTCTCTTCCTCCTCCTCCTCCTCCCCCCCTTCCCTCCCCACCCCTGCCTCTCTCAGATTTTACAGTAAATATTTTTTTTTTTTTTTTTTTTTGAGTTGGAATCTCACTCTGTCACCCAGACTAGAGTGCAGTGGCCGCTCCTGGCCACTGCAGCCTCGACCTGCTGGGCTCCGGCGATCTTTCCGCCTCAGTCTTCTGAGTAGCTGGAATACAGGCACGCGCTACCAGGCCCAGCTGATTTTTTGATTTATTGTAGAGATGAGGTCTTGCCAAGTTGCCCAGGTGGCTCTTGAACCTGCGGGCTCAGGCAATCCATTCACCTCAGCCTCCCAAAGCGTAGGATTCAGTAAATCTTAAGTAATTTAGTACTAAAGCGTGGTAGTGGAGAAGGGAACCATGGGTTAAATTCCTAGTGCAGACTATAGTAGATAGAAAGTAAATAAGAAATAATCTGCTGGATAGACTGGGTGTGGTGGCTCTCACCTGTAATCCCAGCACTTTGGGAGGATGAAGTGAAAGGATCGCCTAAGTCCAGGGGTTCAAGACCAGCCTGGGCAACTTGGTGAGACCTCGTCTCTACAGTAAATTAAAAAATTAGCCAGGCGCGGTAGTACATGCCTGTAGTTCCAGCTACTTGGAAGACTGAGGCGATCACCTGAACCCAGCAGGTTGAGAATTCAGTGGCCGTGATCATGCCACTGCACTCCAGCCTGGGCAACAGACTCCAACTGAAAAAAAGAAAGAAAGAGATAGTCTGCCAGAATAGAAAAGAAAAATGTCTTAATTGATGTGTTGAAGGACAAAATTAAAGATCTTAATTGGCTTTTATTTGTGATTCTAGAATCAAGCAGCATCTCATTCTAATAATTAGTATTCCTATGAACTGAGTAGGGAAGTTGGTTTTTGACTTTTATTGGCAGAAAAGGACTGAAGAAAGCAGAAACAGAACAGAAAGCAGATTGGTCATTTCCATGTTACTTGACTTGGAAAGGTTAACACAGGGGATTCCCTTGTCACGCCAGCTCAGGCTGGCTTGTTGGGGGATTTGGCTTCTCTCGCTGTCTCTCTCACCCTTCCCTCTCCCCCTCTCCCCTCCACCCCCAAACTGAGACTAACTTCATTTCAGCTTGGTGGCATGGAACTTAAGCTTAAGTAACTCCATTTTGGTTTGGTCTGTTGGGCCTGGTGCAGAAGCTCCAACCAAACCAATGGCCTCCTGTAAATTTTCTTAGTGAATGTCATTGACTTTTGCCCAAGGAGACAGTGAGGAACTCACCTACAAGGAAATTCAGACCTTAATAGACAACTTGGCAAGACCTTGTAGGTAGTTATAAGATTGAGAAAAATAAGAGTCATTTGAAGCTGGAAAATTTGTCCGAGCTTTGTGTGGGATGTTTGTACAGCAGTTCTACTCATTGGAGAGTCCATTAAACTGAGATCTTAAACCAGGCCTTCCTTGCCTTATTCTTAGAGGGGTGATATAGCAAAGTCATTAATAGTCGGGTCTCTGGAACCAGAGGTTCAAATCCTGGCTCTTGCCATTCATTATTTGTGTGACCTTGGGCACTTACTGAGCCCCTCTCTGCTTGCATTTCCTTACATGCCACATGGATGACAGCAGTACTTGCCTCATAAGGTTTTTGTGAAGATGAGTTAGGATGATGTATGTAAAGTGCTTGGTTGAGTGCTGGCACTCGGAAAACCTAGAGTAAGAATAGCAACAGGTGCTGCATACCAAGTGTTTATTAAGTGGGTGGATTTCATTCTGGATGACAGTTTGCTACAATTCTGCTGTCATACCTGCTCGCTCACCCAACCCCTGCCCCCATAAAAGGTGTGTTTTGCCTTTCATTGTATTGATAGTTAAATGGGGATGAACTTCTCTAAGAAAAATTCTTGATATCTCGGAGTAGGGACCTGGAAAGTGAGTGATACTTTACACTCTACTTAAACGTTCATGTTATTTTGTCACTAATGTCTTAAAGATAGAGAAGCAGAGGCGGATAGAACGGATAAAGCAGAAGCGGGCCCAGCTGCAAGAACTTCTCCTGCAGGTAAAGATGTTTTTCTTCACCTTTCCTGTTTCTCCACTTCCAGGCTCTTACAGTTGGTGTGTTTTCGAATTGTGGTGCCGCTGAGAGTATCTGGTGGGCACACACTAGGCAGCCTCCCTCATCTCCTGGTCTTGCTCTGCCTTTAAGATGGTCCCATCTCTCACCATCATCCGGCCCCTGGCAGCTTCCTGCCTTGTGTGACTCACATTGCAACGATTCACTTGCCGCTCATGCTTCCTCTGAGCATAAACCGCCAGGAGTCTTTTTGTGTTTATTTTTGCCCTTGTTTGGAATATCAACTAGTAAGGCTAGTTAGATCTTAGATGCTATAAGTACAGTAATCAAATCTACCTGGAATACTTATTATCAGTAAATGACAGAATGACATGAAATGATCCTATAAGATTTATAGAAATACAAAAACATAAAATGCATTTCTGTTTAAGAAAAATAGGTTTGCCGGGCTCGGTGGCTCAGCCTGTAATCCTGCGCCTTTGGGAGGCTGAGGTGAGTCAATTGCCTGAGCCCGTGGGTTCAAGGCCCGCCTGGGCAACTTTGCGAGACCTCATCTCTACAATAAATCAAAAATCAGCCGGGCGTGGTAGTGCGTGCCTGTAGTTCCAGCTACTTGGAAGGGCTGAGGCGGAAGGATCGCCGGAGCCCAGCAGGTCGAGGAGCAGCCACTGCACTCCAGTCTGGGCGACAGAGTGAGACTCCAACTCAAAAAAAAAAACAAACAAGAAAGAAAAATAGGTTTTGGGTGGGCACGGTGGCTCAAACCTGTAATCCCAGCACTTTGGGAGACTGAGGCAAGAGGACTGCCTATAAGATTTATAGAAATACAAAAATCAGGGGTTCGAGACCAGCTTGGGCAACTTGGTGAGACCTCGTCTCTACAGTAAATAAAAAAAATAAGTAAATAAACTGGACCTGGGAATGTGCACCTGTAGTTCCACTTGGAAGACTGAGGTGGAAGGATCCCCTGAGCTCAACAGGTCGACTCTGTGGTGGCTATGAAGATGCCACTGCACTCCAGCCTGGGCAACAGTGAGACTCTGACTCAAAAAAGAAAAATGGCTTTTATAGTTTAATAAGGATCCCTATGTTTATAGTTTTTTGGGTAATTACCTAGAATTTGGATGATTTTTTAAAGTCTAATAGAGCCATTGTACAATATCATGTGAGGTAAAATCACAGGATACGTGGACTTTTCTTTCCTTCTATTTTTTTTTTTTTTTTTTTTGAGTTGGAGTCTCACTGTGTCGCCCAGACTGTAGTGTAGTGGCCGCTCCCGGCCACCGCAGCCTCGACCTCCTGGGCTCCGGTGATCCTTCCGCCTCAGCCTTCTGAGTAGCTGGAACTACAGGTGCGCGCTACCACGCCCGGCTAATTTTTTGATTTATTGTAGAGATGAGGCCTCGCCAAGTTGCCCAGGCGGGTCTCGAACCCGTCCTTCTATTTTTAGTAATTGCAATTGGTGGAAAAATTTGCTTCGAGTAGTGGATACATATGGACCATTTTCAGTCCAATCAGACAAGCTTTGAAAAATGAGCCAAGGAACCTTTATGCATTTGCTTTCTCAACAGAATGCCTTTGTATGAGAAACTTTACAACCAATCATAAAATCCTCTGCCTTGAACAACTCAAGATCCGGTTGAATTTTTGGTGTAATTCGCTTTTCAGAAATAAGGGAGCAGTAGGTTACCAAACATTATAGCAAGTTTTTTCCTTCAACACTCACTTCTTCTGATGGCAAGAATATACTGTACTCCTGAATACTCCAGGTGCTTCACTTTTCACTTTCTAGATGGTTACGTTTGCTGTGGGGTTTTATGTTTTCACATTCACGTATAAATCAGAGTTTCTAGAAGACAGGTTAGCCCTTCCATGACCCATGGTTGACCCAGCGCAGGGAACAGGCGGGGCAACAGGCCCGAGCAGAGGGCAGCGGATGTAGCAGAAACTGTGGACACGGGAAGCTCAGCGCCGATGTTCTGTCCTGATGAGGCTGTTTCTTTCATGCTTGCTGTGTCCTGTGTCAGATTTTCACACGGAACCCCGTGGGGCGTACCCAAGGAGCCAGTTTGGGACAGGCATTTTCTGTATTTTTCATACTGGGTTTCCAAATAAAGTTTTGTTTGAAGAAAGTGTTCTGTGGCTGTAAAAAAAAAAAAAAGGCTCCTGCCTAGGGAATCCTGCAGGCACTCCTCCTCTAATTGCTGTGCTGTCGTCTTCCCTGCTGCCTCTCTGTTGTCCCCAACCCTGCACGATTATCAGTAGTATTTCCCCACCAGCTCATAGTCCCTCAACCCTGTGCTGGGGGCTTCTAGAATTTCCTCAAAAACCAGGGATTGTATTGGAGCTTGATTTTTTTTGGGGGGGGGGGGCATATGTTATTTTAAAAACCCGTTTATCAACATGCCTGCAACTATCTGTTTGTTTATCAGAAAGAATGATGCTGAGCAAGATTGCCTTTTTGGTGGGACTTTCATCTCTCAATGGCCAGCACAAAGAATGGGCTTAGATATGTTTTCTCTGCTTATCTCTGTTCAGTGAACATTGTATTTATTTATTTATGAATGAGTAGGAGTCTCACTCTGTTGCCCAGGCTGGAGTGCAGTGGCATTATCATGGCTCACCACAGCCTCAACCTCCTGGGCTCAAGAGAGCGAGCCTTCCATCTCAGCCTCCCAAGTAGCTGGGATTACAGGTGTGTGCCACCATTTCTGGCTAATTTTTTTGATTTGTTTTTTTTTTAATAGAGACTAGGTCTTGCTATTTTGCCTAGGCTGGTCTTGAGCTGCTGAACTCAAGCAATCCTCCTATCTCAGTCTCCTAAAGTTATGGGATTACAAGCATATGCCACTGTGCCTGGCCTGTACTTGGAGTTTCTAAGTACTAAATTAATTTTCCTCTTCTGTCTCTCAAACCAAATATTTATAGATGATTTCATCTCAGGGGCAACCTAGTTGTCAGCATTTATAGAAATACGTTGCTCTAAACCTTAAAATGAAACGCCATATATAACTGAAAACAATTTCTAATCTTCTGATGGTCACAAAACTTATTTCTTCCTAGTGTTTTGGTTTTCTTTCTTTTATCAAATAACATGTATGAAGTTGTCACAGAAAGTAAATAAGTTGTTCCTGAATACTAATAATTTGCCGTGACGAAGCTAGCTTGATTTTTTTGGTAAGTTAATGTCACAGCTCACTGATGTTAGATGATATAGGTAACTATTACCTACATGCTGTCACCTCTCTTTATTCTTTTTTTTTTTTTAAGTGAGAAAGCTGGATTTATTTAGAGGACAGAAAAGCTCCTACAGTGGGAGGGGACCCGAAGGGATTTCTTTTTTCTTAACAATGCAAGGAAGAGCAATGTGAGGAAATTAATACCCACAGATAATCCAGACACCCTGCTTTTATCTGTAGAATTGTCCCCTCCAGCTCTTGAATCTCTTCCATATCTACTTATACTCAGCAAAATGAATGTCTGAGCACACTTAAAGCTGTTCAGCCTCTAGTATAAGAGTGGAAAAGTACAAAAGGCCAAAGGAAATCAGTTCAGGAAAAATGGAAGATGATTTTTGTTTTTAGTGTCAGAATAACATTGTGTGTGAATTTGTGACTGAGTTAAAAATTTTAAATTAAATTAAAAATAAAACATTATGTTTTTACTGCTCTCTTCCCCTAAAAAAACCTTTAATGCTATAAATGTACAGAGTATTAAACAGTGAATCATAAATACCAGGAGTGCAAAAAAACGCACACACATTTGAAGCAATGTTATTTATATATTACTTTTAGCTAGCTATAATCAGAAGTTTCTGGACGCTGATGGTAACCACTTTGAGCACCTCTTGAACGTGACTTGTATTCATATTTTGTTATTGCTATATGTTGAGTATTACAATTTTAATATGACTTCTTTTTCCTTGATATATGTATACATTTTTGTGGCACCCTCTATATGTAAGGACTCTGCTTCAGCCTCTCAAAGTGCTGGGATCACAGGCATCTGCCACCACACCTGACTGTGTAATCTTTTTTTTTGAGTTGGCTTCTCACTCTGTCACCCAAGTTGGAGTGCAGTGGCATACTCACGGCCACACTCCCTCAACCTGTTGGGCTCAGGAGATCTTTTCGCCTCAGCCTTCCAAGTAACTGGAACTACAGACATGCGCCACCATGCCCGGCTAATTTTTTGATTTATTGTAGAGATGAGGTATCACCCAGTTGCCTAGGCTGGTCTTGAGCCTGTGGGCTCATGCAGTTCTCTCACCTCGGCCTCCCAAAGTACTGGGATTATAGGCATTTATAGGCATGAGCCACCGCACCCAACCAGCTGTGTAATCTTTTTTTTTTTTTTTTTTTTGTGTTGGAGTGTCTGTCGCCCAGACTGGAGTGCAGTGGCCACTCACGGCCACCGCAGCCTCAACCTGCTGGGCTCCGGCGATCTTTCCGTCTCAGCCTTCCAAGTAGCTGGAACTACAGGCGTGCGCCACCATGCCCGGCTAATTTTTTGATTTATTGTAGAGATGAGGTCTCGCCAAGTTGCCCAGGCGGGTCTCGAACCTGCGGGTTCAGGCAATCCACTCACCTCAGCCTCCCAAAGTGTTGGGATTACAGGCTGAGCCACCGAGCCTGACTAGCTGTGTAATCTTAATGAAGCTTTAGTTAAGGCCCACAACTGAAAATTAACAATCCTGAGCATAAGATTGCTTAAATGTAGACAATAGCTTGAGTTCATTACCACCAGGTGACAAGATGTAACAAGCTAATGAAAGACAATGAATGGCTCTGACTTTAGGGGCTTTTAAAACCTCGGTCTCTTGAATGGATGAAAAACTTGAAGTACATAAAGTCTTTCTAGTTATGAAATTCTATGAAACATTTGCCTTATTAAAAGAAAATGGGGGAGATCACTTTCTTTGGCTTTTGAGTAATGGTTATAACTAAACGTAGCAGCAAGAATTGGTATAAAGATTCAGGCTGGGCACAGTGTCTCTAATCCCAGTGCTTTGGGAGGCTGAGGTAGGAAGATCACTTGAACCTAGGAGTTCAGGACCAGCCTGGGCAACATAGCGAGATCCCGTCTCTACAAAAAAAATTTAAAAATTAGCTGGGCATGGTGGCGCATGCTTGTAGTCCCAGCTGCTCAGGAGGCTGAGGCAGGAGGATCACCTGAGCCCGGGAGGTTGAGGCTACAGTAAGCCGTGATTATGCCACTGCACTTATAGCCTGGGTGACAGAGTTAGACCACAACTCTTTGGGGCATGTGAAACAATATATATATATATATATATATACACACACACATATATAATTTTTTTTAAAAAGTCAGAATCTCACTCTGTCACCCAGGCTGGAGTGCAGTGGCAAGCTCACAGCCACCATAAGCTCACTGCCTGACCTGCTGGGCTCAGGCGATCCTTCCACCTCAACCTTCCAAGTAGCTGGAATTACAGGCATGTGCCACCATGCCTAGCAAATTATTTGATTTATTGTAGAGACAAAATCTCACCAAGTTGCCCTGGCTGGTCTCAAACCCCTGGGCTCAAGCAACCCTCTTGCCTCTGCCAGGAGCGGCCACTGCACTCCGGTCTGGGCGACAGAGTGAGACTCCAACTCAAAAAATAATAATAATAAATGTATTATCTCAATTCATTTAAATTTCAGCTCACTTGTCCACATTAAATAACTGTTCTTTTTATTACAGCAAATTGCTTTCAAGAACCTGGTACAGAGAAATCGGCAAAATGAGCAACAGAACCAAGGCCCTCCGGCTCTGAACTCGACCATTCAGCTGCCATTTATAATCATCAATACAAGCAGAAAAACAGTCATAGATTGCAGCATCTCCAGCGACAAGTGAGTTGGAGACCTGTTGGGGTGGGAGTGCAGCTGGCTTTCTGTTCACATATCCCTGTCATTTGCAAAAGAGAGAAGGCTGCACTCTGTTGTCTGTCTTCTTTGGGGCATGTGAAACACCTTCTCAAGCAGGGGTGCTATCTTCTACTGGTGTGAGCCTTGTCACTCACCCTGCCAGGCACTGTGCTGCCTGTGCTGTATGTGTGGCAGTGACGGGACCCGAGCTGTGACATGCCGCATGTATGTGGTAATGCTGAGCAAATAAGGTAGACACCATCATGAGGGCCCAGGACAAGGTAGGTTCGTTGGTGATCCACTGTCCTAGTTTGTTTTAGAACTATTTTAGATCAACATATGGTATTAAAGCAATTATTGGCCAGGCACGGTGGCTCACACCTGTAATCCCAGCACTTTGGGGGAGGCCAAGGTGGGAGGATTGCTTAAGATCAGGAGTTCTAGACTAGCCTGGGCAACATGGTGAGACCTCATCTCTACATGAAGTAGAACGGGCATGGTGGCACAAGGCTGTAGTCCCAGCTACTCGGGAAGCTGGAGGGGGAGGACCACTGGAGCCCAGCAGATCAAGGCTGCAACGATTTGGATTCATGCCACTGTACTGCAGCCTGGGTGACAGAGTGAGACCTTGTCATTTAAAAAAAAGCAACTATTTCTTTGTTTTGCTACATTATAGTGACATGTGCTTTGGTTTATTTATGAATGAATGAGTACACATGAAAGTGCTGGTGTGTGTTTTGCTTTTTTAAAGAAATTATTATTATTATTATTATTACTATTATTGAGTCAGAATCACTCCGTCACCCAGGCTGGAGTGCAGTGGCACGCTCACAGCCACCCCAGCGTTGACCTGCTGGACTCTTTCAGTCTTTCCGCCTCAGCCTTCCAAGTAGCCAGAATTACAGGTGTGCGCTACCATTCCCGGCTAACTTTTTTTTTAAAAATTGATTGTAGGGATGAGGTCTCGCCAATTTGCCTAGGCTGGTCTCATACCCGCCGACTCAGTTTACCTAAGATCAATTGTAATATTCATCACAGCAAATAAGCAGCAGCACTTTTTAAAGTATAGAATCAATTTGTCATTTGTTTTACCCTTCATGAAAAGTTTCTACCCCTGATCTTCAGGCTGTGATCAGCATCGTGAGAAGGTTGAGGGCACAGGCGGAGACAGAGCTGAGTGTGGGTTGTGGCTTCCCCACGCCCCTGCTCCCAAGCTCTGTTTTCTTAAGAGCAAGAGGAATGCTGCTAGGGCCTCTCACTCCCAGCCTGTGGGGGTCAGAGGAGGCGATGCCTATAAAGGGTCTGACTCGAGGCACGTACTTTGTGGATGTGGCTGCTGTTGCAAGAGGGCAGCATGTAAGTTTGTTGTCCAAATCGGGATGTTTGTGAAAGCAAAGGGCCCCGTTAGTAATTGCGTCAGGGCCACAGGCAGACCCCAGATCTGTCCCAGGAGACCGGAACTTCCTGTCTCCTCTGAGCTACGGCATTGCCCATGGGCCTTGTGCCCCTGGTTTTTCCCACTCTTCTCTGGTGCTTAGCTTCCCCTGTCTATCTCTGTTCTATACAGAGATTCTGGGACACTTAAATAAGAAGACACACACAAAAGAAGAGAAGGAAAATAGCAGGGATTTCAAATCTCTCTTAAAATTGTGACTATGGACACAATGAAAACTAGCAGAGGTCATGTAGACTGTGAAGTAAGCCAGGTCTGGTTTGTGTTTTTGTTTTGAGTCGGAGTCTCACTCTGTCACCCAGGCTGGAGTGCAGTGACACATTCACGGCCACCACAGCCTCAACCTACTGGGCTCAGGTGATCCTTCCACCTCAGCCTTCCAAGTAGCTGAAACTACAGGTACATGCTACCATGCCCAGCTTATTTTTGATTTATTGCAGAGACAAGGTCTCACCAAGTTGCCCGGGCTGGTCGTGAACCCCTGGGCTCAGGCAGTCCTCTCGCCTCGGCCTCCCAAAGTGCTGGAATTACTGGCTTGAGCCACCGTACCCAGCCTTTTTTTTTTTTTTTTAAAGAGATGGATTATCTCTCTGTCATCCAGGCTGGGGTGCAGTGGTGTAGTCATAGCTTACTGCAACCTCGACCTCCTGGGCTCAAGCAATTCTCCCATCTCAGCCTCCTGAGTAGCTGAGACTTACAGGCATGCCACTGAGGTCGACACAGCCAGATCCATATTTTTTTTTATTTTTTATTTTTTTTTGAGTTGGAGTCTCACTCCATCGCCCAGACTGGAGTGCAGTGGCCGCTCCCGGCCACCGCAGCCTCGACCCACTGGGCTCCAGCTATCCTTCCGCCTCAGCCTTCCAAGTAGCTGGAACTACAGGCGTGCGCTACCACACCTGGCTAATTTTTTGATTTATTGTAGAGATGAGGTCTCGCCAAGTTGCCCAGGCAGGTCTCGAACCCACGGGCTCAGGCAATCTACTCACCTCAGCCTCCCAAAGGTGCAGGATTACAGGCTGAGCCACCGAGCCCGGCTATGAAATGATTTTCAAAAGCTAGAGGATGCCCCGTAAGACTAACATTCAATTAAGAAGGGTTACAGAACTATAGAACAGAGAAAAATGGAGGGAACGCAGTCACCAAAGGAAAAATTCAAGGCAACATCTCAGAACTGAATGTCCTCAATTTTTAGAATGAAAAGACCCCCTGGATACACAACAAAGTGAATGAAAAGGGCTCATACAAGACGCATGGTCATGACATTTCTGACCAATGAGTAAACAGAGAATTCTACAACCTTCTGATTAATGAGTAAACAGAGAATTCAGTGGATTGCCTGAACCCGCGGGTCACATTCAAAGGAACAATCATTAGAATAGCATCATGCTTCATGCTGAAAGACAAGTGAGAAATGCTTTCAAATTATGACCTCTAATTATACAAATTAGCCAAAGTGTGAATTCAGTGAAGTAAGCAGATATGTGAAATCTTTGTTCCTATCCATGCACCTTTTTTAGGAAGCTGCTGGTGGATGTGGTGCTCCAGAACAAGAAACTAAACCAGAAAAAGGAGGGTATGTGATCCAGGAAACAGGATGTTCAACATAGGTGAAATAGAATCTCCAAGATGATGATGAAGGGAAATCCCAGGGTGAGAGCTGGCCTGGTTGGAGAGCAGTCAGGATGGAGCCTCCAGGAGGATGTGTGTCCAAGAAACAGGATGAAGTGAATAGAGGAAATGTGTACATATACAGCCTTGACCTCCTGGGCTCTGGCAATCCTCCCACCTCAGCCTCCCACCTCAGCCTCCCAAGTAGCTGGGACTACAGGCACGCACCACTACTCCTGGCTAACTTTTTTGATTTTTTGTAGAAATGGGGTCTTGTTATGTTGTCCAGGCTGGTCTTGAACTCCTGGCCTCAAGTGATCCTCTTACCTTGGCCTCCTAAAGTGCTGGGATTACAGGTGTGAGCCACCATACCCAGCCAAGACTAAACATCTTTTAAAAAAGATTCTCTAGCCGGGCTCCGTGTCTCAGCCTGTAATCCCGCGCTTTGGGAGGCTGACTGAGGTGAGTGGATTGCCTGAGCCCGTGGATTCAAGACCCACCCGGGCAAATTGGCGAGACCTCATCTCTACAATAAATCAAAAACTAGCCGGGCATGGTAGCGCGCGCCTGTAGTTCCAGCTACTTGGAAGGCTGAGGCGGAAGGATCGCCAGAGCCCAGCAGGTTGAGGCTGCAGTGGCCAGGAGTGGCCATTGCACTCCAGTCTGGGTGACAGAGTGAGACTCCAACGCAAAA
>CAUYQG010038764.1:0-51265 GCA_963574415.1 Tarsius wallacei | reverse complement strand
GAGGAGCTGAAAAGTGTTAACCTGCTGACTTGGAAGATGCATAGGGACATAAGCCAAGGAGCATTTCCTAAAAATGCAAAAGAAACAGATTGCCTCTTAAAGTCTCCAGAAGGGACACAGTCCTGATTTTACCTAGATTTTAGCCCACTGAAATTGATTTTAGACCTCTAACCTGCAGAACTGTAAGATGATAAATTTATATTGCTTGGAGGTATTAAATTTGTAATAATTTGTTATGATAATAATTGGAAATTGATAGACCTACCTTTCCCCTTCAATAAATTGTGGGTCCTTTGATGACAAGAGCCTTGTAACTCTACCCTCTTTGGCCATTGGTCCTGGCAAATAATATGTGTTTTCATGTAGTAGTCATGCATTATGCATGTCCACATAGATTTATAAGAAGAATCGTATATTTGTATGTTGTCCTTTAAAGAATGTTTTAGAACTTCTTAGTGTCAGGTTTGTAAAACTTAAGAACAAAAAACTAAGCTGCTGTACTTAACTGTGTATTTAAAAGTATCCTGTTCCATTGTGTTTTTGCAACATACCATGATGTTTTCAAAGTTTCTTTCTCAAAAATTGATCCCTCAAGGTACACATTACCTACATCACTAAATATTTTAGACTTTTAGAATATAATATAACTGTGTTTAGTTTTAGCTTCAGTGAGTGGAGTGGCACTATTGAAACAAATTAAGTCAGTAGAAGTTGGTTTGAGGAAGAAGGTGATAGGGTAAAATATAAACATATAATTATTAGTCAAATATGGTGATAAAATCAACAAATATTATATTATATTATTATATTATAAGTTTTTATGTAGTCTTAAGCCTAATGAAACCTGTACCTCAAAAGACAGACTAAAGGAATGATTTGTTTTGTAAACTATTAAGCTAAAAAAGTTTAAGGCCTGTGGGTGTTGGTGAAAACAGCAAATTCATTAAAAAAAGTCTAAGAAGCACAACTCTTAATTGCTCCTTTCTTAGAAGAAATAGGCAAAATTTGGGGAAGCTTTTGTAATTTTCTTTTTATCTTATTGCTAACTTTGAAGGGCTCTGGAGGTCAAATGTCTATATATCTTTATGTTTTACAATGCATTTTTAGGAAAAAAAGTAAATAAAAGTAAAATCTTGCATTACCTGAATTTTCCGAAGTTTATTCATGTGTTCCTCTAGCTTTTGACAATGCTCAACAAGCTGGGAGGAGAGCTTCTTCCAGCGTCCCTCAATATCTTCAAATTCTGCTTCAAATTTCCGGCTAATTTCAGAGGGTGCTTTCTTTGACATCTCTTTTACAGTGGTGCTGAGATAGTTTAGTCCACTTTGTTGCTCTTGCAGGGAACTTTGTAGAGCCTCAAAATTTAAAATATTGTACATTTATAGTAATTGATGAATAATGATTGATGTGTTTCAGCTAAATTAAGTACTTGAAATCTATGTGATTGAAATGGAAGCAAAGTAGATGATCTTATACCACTGATGAAAATCTACTGGTAATTTAAATTCTACATTTTATCATAAGAATAACTTGCAGATTACTTAGTGATATTTTATTTAATGATCCGTGACTATTTTGTAGACAATATCAAATATGTCCAAAACGATATCTTACTGAGCCAAAGGGTTTTAGCACACTTAATTTTACTGAATTAAGGATGTTCATATAAATCTGCATTTATGATACGTTTAGTGGAGTTTAAGTTAATTATACTGAGCCTTCAGTAAGACAATCTCTAGCCTCCCTACATAAAACTATAACTAATCAAATTGATATATGGCATAACCACACTCATTGAATAAGTTACCAAATTGATGGTCTACTAATGACATTTAAGGAACATTCTATATTTTCGAAAGATCCTATTCTGTTTGGAATATTGTGAAAAAATTCTAGGGTGATTTAGGAAGATTTTTTAAAGTTTATTTTATATTTATCCTGCGTAATATATAAAATTCCTTATAGCAGAACTATTATCTTTAGGCTTCTCCTACTCAACATTTATTTCAATGTTATTTTCTGGTTATAAAGTAATAAAGGCTCATGATAAAAAATAAAAAACATACCCACTTACAACTATTAAGATTCTATATAGACTTTCAGTTCTTCTACATTTAACTAAATATTAAATATATCATCACATTATATGGACACATATATAGTTATTTCTTCTTTTATAATGTGACCTATATCATCTAAAACATTTATAAAACACATAACTTTTATAGTTGCATACGAGTCTATGCCTATTTTATGGTGGTTAATTTACTTTCTTTACTTTTTTTTTTAAGTTTTGTGACTTTATTTTTAATTCACTTCATTAATTTGTTCCCCCATGCCTATTTAGACAGTATCTAGCTAGGCATTTCCCTGTGAGCATTTTCCTATGCCATTAGGTATTTTTCAAAAACAAAAATTGCAGTGGCTTCTCTAGTTATTTAACCATTTTCCATTTCTAGGACCAATGATTAATTTCCAGTTTTTCACTCCTGTAACTGTTCCTTCACAGATATCAAGGGATGACTATACACTGATATTACTAGTCTACTGACTACATGAGCTGAGTTATAAATAAGGAAGTAAAGGGGGAAAATAATGTCATGGTTTTTCTAATAATCAAAATCAACATCTGAAAATGCATACTACTCTAAAAACATACTTCATAAATATATCATATCATTGTTTTCATAAAACAATATTTTTATTATATAATATATACTGAATATAAAATAAATATATAGAAAGAAAGGGAGAAAGACAGAGAGATAGAAGGTAAATTGCATAAATTATATTTTTAAAGTCACATTTTCATTTGTTCAACTGGCAAGTTATCATACTTGCCCAATTATTTGAATTATAAGTTATTTTAAGGTTGGAACCATGTGATTGCTTGATGAATGAGATCTATGCTTTATTGTTTTGACATTTATATATCTGCAGACCTGCAACTCTCCGAGTCTCTGCTCCATGATTTCATATTCGGTTACGCCAGGCTGAGGTATAGAGAGTTTGGTTTCTGACTGCTGGATCCATGTCCGGATGGTACTCATTGTCTCCTGATAGCGCACGGGTGGCAAAGCATCAAAAACTACAAAAGAGACAAAAGAGTGAGAATCACTTAACCATTTTATACTTTAGAATATGTTCCTAAGTGGCCAGCAAACACAATCATACTACTAATTTCAAATATTAACAAAATTGGAAAGAGAGATAATTTGACTTCCTCTTTACTATTTGGATACCCCTGATTGCCTTCTTTTCTCTGATTGCTCTAGCCAAGACTTCCAATACTATATTGAACAGGAGGAGCGAGAGTGGGCATCCTTGTCTCGTTCCAGTTTTCAGGGGAAATGGTTCCAATTTTTGTCTATTTAGGAGTATGCTGGCCGTGGGTTTCTCATAGATGGCTTTTACTATTTTGAGGAATCACTATTTTCTTAATTCCTGCTGAAACACTCCAGATAGATAGCTCCAATTTTTTATTGCTTATTCTGCAGTGCCTGTAAATGGGGCATACTTGTTGCTAACGCAAAATATGTTTGTTTTTTAATTTCAAAGATGCTGTTTAAAAAAATATATATGTGTATGTAGTTAAAATACATGCATTTATAATTTTATTAGATATAAACTCATATTTTCATTAGTTTCACCAATAAACTTGTGCATCTGCATTTGTCCTTATTTTCTTCATTTATCAGAGTAAGGGTCCCCTCCTTAGCAAGTTAGACCTTCCACTGAGTATTTCCCCTTCTTTCTTATGCCGTTAAGATTTTCCTCTTCCCAGGTTCTTTTCTCTAAACAAAACATTCACAATTTGTCTATATACTTAAGAATTATCAGCATATTTCCAGAACAATATGGCAAATTGTCAGTATGTTTGCAATAAACGTATAAGTCTTAAAACTAAATATTTACCAATTAAGGAATTTCTCATAAAAAATAATCTGAGATACAAAGATCCCCTTAAAAGAATGTACATCCCAGTATTACTTGGAATAGAAAAAATTTAGAAATGATATGGCTGTGGTTCAGGAGGTGTAATAAATTATACCTTTCTTCATCTATCCCGAGTTCTAAGCAATTGAATTATATAGTACAAGGGAAAAGGCAGATGGAAAATCAAACATGCCCTCGTCTCCTAATAATGGACAATGGAGCTTAGATGCACAGTTTTCCTAATATTAAATGTCTAGATTAGACTGACTTGCTTCACAAGAAACAGGAAGTGCTGGCTAAATGAAGGACACCCATGCGGGGCCCCACCTCTGTAAAACTTTGACAGGCTCCTTCTGGGCAGCCAAAGGACAAGGGGGAAGAGAAAGAGTTGGAAATGAAATTGCAAAAGGACCAGAAGGGTAGTTCTGAGGAATGACACTCCACATTAGAAGCTAGAGGCAGCAACCACCAAGTTCCAACAATTCAAGAAAGACTTTAAGAAAATAACAACATATCTGCACTGACATGTATTGCAGTTAGTAAAACCACATTTTTAAAGACTTCTCAGTGACATAGTAAATGTGTCCACACATCACATTAAATGAGGTGAAACTCTGTGTGTTTACCATTAGTATATAAAAATGTCTATATAATGTAAGTTCAATTTTGTAAACTACATGCTCTCATGGAACTTGGGCAGAAGCCTCGGCGTGCTCCTGTGCCTATTTACGGGAGAAGTGAGCTGGAGACACAGCCAGTCTCAGTTAGGTTCTGTCCGGAGAACAACCTTAGAGGAGGATTCAAGTGTAAGTAGCTTATGGGAGTTGATCCTGATAAATATTGATAGGAGAATGGGGAAGTGCAACAAGGAAAGGAAGTCAACAACAACGGAAAATGGTGGTTGGTACTTAATTCCACCGGGGAACACTGAGAGCCAGTGCAGAATTCAGGCCGCTTCAACTGAAGGCTGAGGCATCCCAGACTACCTCGCATCAGTCACTGTTGAGGGTTGCTCCCAGGAGGGCAGTAATTCTCTGTCACGTTTTTGTTCGCTGCAAGTAGGCAGAGTGGTCTCCAGGTACCCAAGAAAGCTCTCAGGCAGAGATGCAGATGCTGGCAAGGTGAAATCTAGGAAATCTGGTTGGGACATCTATAGAGCTTGCTGTTGCTGTGGGAAAGGGAGGCTGAGAGAAACAACCTGCACTATCAACATTTGGCAAAGCAAGAATGTGTACCTTGCCATGGGCGAAAAACCAGGGAAAATGGCTTAACCTGAATCACTTTACAGCCTACTAAGCAAGACAACTCCAGCAGTATGAAGTTGCTGGGTGTCATACTACAAATGGAATCTGAGAAAAAATGGCAGGTTCTCCAAAGAACTCACAGTTGGACGAGCATTTGAGAGTTCACAAACACAGAAACACTGATGCCTTTTTCTTTGTTTCCTTTCCCTTTTTCTCATTCAGAATGTCTTCTTTCTTCTATAGTTTCATGGCAGAAGGTAAGGGTGGCTGTAATCAGGAATTTTGCAGAGTAATCTGTATTCACCTATTTGATGTTTTCCTAAAATGTGGGAAACACTGTAGGGAAATATTGGATAAGAAAAAATATAGAAACACATGGCATATAACCTTTTTGCTACATTTGTTGTCTTCCCTCTGTTTGTTTAGGACAAAGGTCACATCTTATTTGACTTTATATCTTCCACAAGACCTAGAAAATGGTATTCACTATAAACTTAGAATTCTTGAAAAGCGTGTCCTTAGTATATTTAATTTTAGTATATCAAGGATTATATTGTGTTTTGTGATTTATTTTCTGATACAGATAACCAAAACAATGCAGTGTGACATTCTCAAAGGAATATTCAGTGGATGCCTAACTTTTTAAAGGGAGTCTCTTTAAATAGGAGAATTTTAGTAAATTCATTCTTCTGATCACTTTTCTGCAGTATAAAACAGTGAGAAGAATCTCAGATAGGTGTGGATCCTCACTGTTTTTTCTCCAAAAGTGGTCAAGAAGCAAACTCTACAGTACCTCTGGAGAGAGAAGCTCATCATGAGTTCAGAGGGAATCTACAGGCTCTGGGCTTATGCATTCACCTTCCTTCTGCATATCGCTGTCAGGACTGCCCTTGAACCTGCTCATTACTCCTATAATGTTTCCCCATAACAGCACAGATTTGAGTAATTTTTCTGCTTCACCCTATGGTATTACCACCTCCTTTTTGACTCAGGTATAATTGTGTGGTTATTGGTTATAGAGTCACAATTTTCCCTAATCCTATGTCCTCTTGTGTCAGCCTACATAAGCATGATTGCTGGCTTTTATTCACAGCTCTGAGTGAAATGTTGATTGCCTTATAATTAGTTTCTCTACTTGACAGACATATTTTAGCAACATGTTAAAAGTTCCTTAAACAAATCATGGTGAATGGCAATGAGTGATTACTACTTCTCAGGCACCACTCTTAAGCACTTTCCCTGTATGAATTTATTAAATCCTCACAATAACAAACCTCCTCAGTTAGGTTATTATTATTATTCCCAAAGCACAGATGAGGATACTGAGATATAGAGAATGTAAGTAACTTGACCAGGTTACATTACTGGTTTAGTTGAGGAACTAGGATTCAAATCCAGGGAATCTGGACCAAAGTCTAAATTCTTAACCACCGTGCAAAACTACCTCCATGACTTATTATTAGATCTAGTAGATACAAGATACATTGATACATACTCACCAATGAAGTTCATTGCAAAGACATGAGGAGAGGGCAGCTGTGAGGGGAGCATAAGCATGCCCATGACCAAGTAGAAGCCAGACACGGAACTAAGAGAAGTGAACAGTTGGATACCGTCATCTTTTTTTTTACTTTATTTTATTACAAAGGTGTGGGATACAAGTCAGGATTAGGTACATAAATAATGTAGGTGCAGGTGAAGTTTGGGCCTCCAACTGGTCCTCACTTCCCCTGGTTTAGAATCAGGTACCCTATGAGTTGTTATGTGACCCCCACTTCCTCCCTCACCTTTCAGTGTCCCAGGACTGCTGATCCCTCCGTTGTGCTGTTGTGATTAATATTCAGGTCCCACTTATTGATGAGAACATGTAGTATTCAGTTCTTTGTTTCTGTGATAAATTATTAAGAATCACTCTTTCAAATTCTATTCAATTTGCTGAGAAGTCCATGATTTTGTCCTTCTTTGTGACTGCATACTACTCCATCATGTATATATACCACATTTTCTTTATCCAGTCTACTTTTGATAGACAGTAGGGTTGGTTCTACATTTTTGCTATTATGAATAGTGTGGCAATAAATATGTGCATACAGGTGTCATTTTTGTGGAATGATTTGTGTTCCTCTGGGTATATTCCCAGGAGGGGGATTGCTGGATCATACAGCAGGTAAGGAAGATCAATTTCTAGTTCCTTTAGATATTGCCACACTATTTTCCACAGAGACTGGACTAGTTTGCACTCCCACCAACAGTGTAGAAATGTTCCCTTTTTCTCTGCACCTGCACCAGTATCTGTTGTTTTTTGATTTATTAATGATGGCCATCCTTACCGCAGTAAGGTGGTATCTCAGTTTTATTTTGATTTACATTTCTCTGATGATTAGTGAGGCTGAGCATTTTTTCATGTTATCTATTGGCTGCTCGTATGTCTTCTTTTGAGAAGTATCTATTCATGTCCTCTGTCCATTTTTTTTTAATAGGGCTTCTTTTTTCCTTGTAGCTCATTTGAGTTTCTTGTAGATCTGGATGTTAGACCATTGTCAGATACACAGTTAGCAAATATTTTTTTCCAATTGTATGGGTTATCTCACTGCTCTCTTGATGTTTGTTTGTTTTTTCTTTGCAAAAGCTTTTCAGTTTGATAAGGTCTCACTTGTCCGTCTTATCTTTTATGACATACATTTTTGAGGATTTGTCAAGAATTGGTTACTTACTCCCACGTGCATAAGTGTGTCTCCTGCATTTTCTTCTTCTTGTTTTTTTATTGTAAAGATGTGGGGTGCAAGTCAGGATTAGGTATACAAACATTGATTCTTCTACAGTTCTTATAGCTTGAGGTTATGTGTTTAGGTATTTGATTCATATCACACGTCCAGATTTTAAACTTTACTATAAGGCTATAATAAAACAGCCTGGTACTGGTGCAAGAATAGGCATATAGACCAATAGAACAGGACAGAGAGTCCAGAAGCAAAAATTCAATCTCTCAACCAACTCATCCTTGAAAAAGCTATCAACAATCACTGGGGAGAGTAAACGGTGCTGGGATAATTGGCTGACCAAATGAAGAAGAATGAAACAGGACCCCTACCTATCACTACACACAAAAATCAGCTCTAAATGGATCAAAGACCTAAATGAGATCATCATTTGAATGCTACATTCTAAGGTCCTTGTAATCCTTGGTGGTCACCCTTATTCCATACCCCCTCTTCCCTCTTTCGGTCCAGGAAATTGCCTTTCGGGCATCATACATGATATGATTACATAGGTTAACATTTCCCACCTCAAGTACCTTAACAAGTTTTTCTTTCTTTTTTTTTTTTTCTACTAGGTTTTCCTTAACAGATTTTTCTAGCAATCTTTGCAAAGACCAAGGTACTAAAGCAGGAGAAAATATTATTTTTAGTTGCAAGATATCATCTCTGAACTAGCTTCCTGAATTCTTAGGTTCATTTAATCCAAGGTCAGCATTCAACTTCATGCCTTTATTAAAGTAAAAATGTGACTCAAGCAAAAATATTTTTTTCAATACTAGGTGACCCTAAGTCCCACTCTCAAACAGTCTACACTTCAGTTTGTAAATTTGTGTGCCAAACCTTAGTAAATTTATGTGCCAAAACAACTAAATCTGATTTATTCTAATGTGGGATACTCAGTGTTTCCCTTCATTATAGTATTCCTATTCTTTTCATATGCTATCCCATTTCTCTCTCTCTCTTTCTCTCTCTCTCTCTCTCTCTCTCTCTCTCTCACACACACACACACACACACATATACACACACACAAACACACACACACATACACTCACAAACACACACACATACACACACACAAACTTCCTTTTGGCTATTTTAGTGGTTTCTTCAGATAAAAAGAAAAAACTTGCTTCAACAATTAGCTCCATGGTCATCAATGCTTAGTAAAATGTTTCTTCAAGTGTGGTAGGTAGTGAACTAGATTCATTTATATACCCCCTATATATATTAAGAACAGTGTCATTGTTGTAAAAGCAAGCATATGACTAAATTAATAAGAATTCTTAAATCCACCAGAGACCACGTTTTATTAGAAATAGTTTTTAAAGTCAACACCTTTGAGAGATGATGTATATATTAAGCATTGCAGTCATTGATTGATAATTTAAGTATATATAATAAATCTTCTAACCTATGATTAAAACTCAACCCTAAATCATGTAGAGTTTAATTTCAATTTCTTAAAATAAGAAACACAGAATCTTTTGCTCCATAATGATTAATTGATGTAATTATTCATACAAACAAATGCAAAAATGAAAAGGAAAAGAAAAACAAAGCAAACTCCCAAATGTCGTTTATTTGGAATGCTAATAAATGTCACAAATTAAAAGTGTTTTTTTGACAAACTTAAGATAACTATTACAAATAAAATACACAATAAGTCCATGAACTTAAAATCTCCATTCAACTTCCACCCCTTTGTATCACCCTCTGTCAGATGTGACTTGAAATATATTTGGCTTTCTGAAGCATTCCAGAGTTGGATTGTTGCTTTCTGTGTCTTTCATATATTGTAAACTTCTGCTAAACTTTTCCTTCACTGTCGGTATTTAAATACCTGGTAAGAAGACATCATTTCTTTTCTAATAGACTTAAATCATAAATAACATTTTTCTATTTTCTCAGAAATATTTTTACACTTGAATTCTCCCAATCCCTACACCATGTTTCCTGGCATTTGGTACTCTTTTGCAAAGACAATTTGACCTGATAAATTTCCAAAACAATTTTTTCTACTGGCTAAGCCTAAGCATCTCATTACTTTTTTCTTTTCTTTTTTTTTCTTTTTTTTTGTAGCTCATATCTTTTGTTACCCATGTCAATTAACAACCACTTTCAGCAAGAACCATACTCACCCTTCTCAGTCTCTTACCCACCCACAAGGGTAGTCCCTTTCTGTTTGGATTGCAAGTGGCAATCCAGGGGTTGAGATGGATTATTTATATTTGTTCTTCTAGAAATTGGATCAGGACCTAAAAAGACCTAAGCAAGTAGATTTTTGTATTTGAGGTTTTTTTAAACCAGTAGATAGTAAATACAGAGTTAAGACTGCGCACAGAAAGAACCACAGAAATTCCATCAACATAAGGAAGAGTGAATGAAGATATACAAAGAGAAGCTGATGAGACATACTGCACAACTCCAGGAGGAAACAAATGGAAGGTTGGAGGGAGTAGACATCATGGTTCCTACTGGCTTGCTTGTTCCTGGTTTCATTCTTTTCTGAGTCCCAGCTGTGTTCCCTGCTTTGGGGTTGGAAGAGGTATTCCTATATGCATCTGGTAAACTCTCTATGTTGTTTAAGTTAATTAAGTGATATCCAGTCCTCATAGACAACCCAGTGTGGTTAAAGCATCTTTTGAAAATTTTTATTTTAAAATTACGTATTTTCTTGTGAGAACTGTTTATTCATATATTTTGCCCACTTTGTAATGGGGCTGTTTGTTTTTTTCTTTTCAGCATATTTGAGTTCCTTATAGATCCTAGATGTTAGGTCTTTGTCAGACCATATAGTTGGTAAATATTATTTCCCAGTCTGTGGGCTGTCTCCCCCATCTCTTGATGGTTTCTTTGGTTTTGCAGAAGCTTGTCAGTTTGATGAGGTCCCACTTGTCTATCTTATCTCTTATGGCCTGGGCACTTGGGGTTTTGATCAGGAATTGGTTGCCAGTTCCAATTTCCATAAGGGTGGGGTGTCTCCTGCATTTTCTAATGTTCTTATAGTTTGGGGTTTTACATTTAGGTCTTTAATCCATTTAGAGTTGATTTTTGTGTATGGTGATAGGTAAGGATCTTGTTTTAATCTTCCACATGTGGTCAGCCAGTTTTCCCAGCACCACTTACTGAATAGGTTCTCCTCTCCCCAGTGGTTGTTGTTGGAGGCTTTGTCGAAGGTGAGTTGGTTGAGAAACTGAGGCTTTGCTTCTGGAATCTCTATCCTGTTCCATTGGTCTATATGCCTGTTCTTGTACCAATACCAGGCTGCTTTTTGATTATTGTAACTTTATAATAGAATTCAAAATCTGGGAGTGTGATACCTCCTGCTTTGCTTTTTTTGTTGAGGATTGTTTTGGCAAAACTAGTACAGTCTCTGTGGAAAACAGTGTGACAATTCCTAAAAGAACTAAAAATCGACATTCCATACAACCCCACAATCCCCCTACTGTGAATATATCCAGAAGAACTCAAATCACTCTATAAAAAATATACCTGCACATGTATGTTTAGCACAGCATTGTTCACAGTCACAAGAACATGGAACTAACCGTGCTGCCCATCAAAAGAAGACTGGATAAAAAGATGTGGTACATGTACATGATGGAATATTATGCAACCATAAAGAGGAACAAAATCATGAACTTCACAGTAACCTGGATGGACTTAGAGTCTATCATACTGAGTGACCTTTCACAGAAACAAAGAACTGAGTATCACATGTTCTCACTCATAAGCAGACCTTGAACAATTATTGTAATACTATAAGAAAAGGATTGGCAGTAGCAGGAAACTGCTGGGAGGGGAAAGGGGAAGCAGGATTGGCAGTAGTGGGAATCTGCCTGGGGAAGAGGGGCACACCTCATCAACAAGGGTACCTGCATAATGAACATTTGTATACCTAACCCTGAATTGTACCCCACATCTTTAAAATAAAAAATTTTTAAATTATGTTTAATAAAACCATAGGGTCAAAAAATTGCAAATATCTTTAATTCAAGGCTCATTTGCAATTGTTTCTCTCAAGATGATTTTTACTCCTTTTCCTCATTATGGAAGTAATATACCCATAAATAGTTCTGGATAAAGCAGAAATGTATAATAATAATTACAGTTTTATTTGTCTCTTACTCTTTATATATAAATGTGTGAGTGCATGCATAATAATATGGAATATGTAGCCAAAGCACATTCTATAACTTTTACTTTTAAATTTGTAGAGTGAAATTTTCTCATAGAATATATTATCCTGAAATTACCATTCAAGTATACTTTAACATGTTGGTATACCAAAATTGATTTTTAAGTCACTGGTCAGTTACTGCAAAATTTTGCAGTTAAAATAGTTACTTTTGCATATAAAACTTTCTCAGCATTTCTCAATATTTCCTTTCAATTTGATTCTTTTTCATCTGAAACATGGTTAATTGTTTTGTTATACTTATTTCTGTTTCTTGCCTTGTTACATCAGCTAGATATCCCACATAGAAGTGATGGGGCATTCTTGCCTTGTTTCTGAATTTAGTAAGAATGCTTCAAGCATGATTTTGTTCATTGGCTTATTATAACTCTCTTTGTCATATTAGAAAAATATCTGTCTGTTCCTTGCCTAATCCATTTGTAAAATCACAAACTGATGCCCAAACACCAAATGATATTTGGACCATTTGAGACTAACTTTCTCTTTTGACCTGTTGATGTGAGGTAAATGAATTAATTCTCTAATATCTTTTCATCTTTTGGGGCTAAATACTACTTGGTTATATTGTATATTGATTTAACATCACAGTTGAAGTTATTTTATAAAGAAATTCAAAACAGTATTAATAATATTATTGCAGTTTTCCCCCCTTGTAGTAAATTAGCAATTTGTTTAAGAGTGATATGTCATTTAGCTTTTAATTTTTATTTGGATTCTGATGATTTTGTTTTGGCTATTCATATTTTCTTTATTACTTGTGTATCTTTATCCACACGGTAGAATTTGGCTTCATTAGTAATTTGTTTGGTCTTTTGCATGTTCTGTTATTTTTATTTACCCTCTCAATTAAGTTTGTTACTCATCAACTCCTGTGTATACCATTTCCCAATTTGATGTACTGTCCCTATGGAACCATTTTTAAATGATTTGCATCCGTATTTAATTGCTAAAGCATGTATGTGGGTGGGAAAACTCTCTGACCATAAATCTGATATTAAGTTCCTCTTTGACCCTCTGGTTATTCTGTGATTTGGCTAGGCTATAACAAATAGGCTAAATGTTAGAGTCAACTTTGTTTTTCTTTCTAGAGTTTCAATCTATGAAGACTAAGAAAATCTTTAAAATAAATGAAGCATACCAAATGTGACTGATTTTTTTTAAAGATGTGGGGTACAATCCAGGGTTAGGTATATAAACGTTGATTTTGCAGGTACCCTTGTTGATGAGATGTGCCCCCTCCATCCCCTAGCATTTTTCCTCAACTGACAATACCACCCCACCTCCCCTGGCAGTTTCAGACCACTACCAATCCCTTTCTTATAGTATTATAATAATTGTTCAAGGTTCGCTTATGAGTGGGAGCATATAGTACTCTGTTCTTTGTTTCTATGATAGATCACTGAATATGATCGACTAAATCCATCCAAGTTCCTGCAAAGTTGATATGTTTGTGTGATTGACTTAAAATTGCAGTATCAATAGGAAAACTCAGTTACTGCTTGCTCAGGATACTCTTTCCAGTTATACTTTTATTTTATTTATTTATTTTGTTTGTTTGTTTGTAATTAGTGATTCTGTTGTATCCTCAAGTAGAACAATTAGAAATCCCTAGCACAGTACTTGGTGTATAATAGAGGCTCAATATGGATTTGGCAAAATAAGTTTAAATATGATATTTATAGATTTTATTTCATGATTGAAGAATGAGATTCACTGTAACAACAACTTTTCACCAGAATTATTTGTTTTTTCTGCATGTTGGACATCACAGCTAGTGAAAATTAAGGCATTTGCTTATTTATTCTTTCATTCACATATTTTGTAGTTATTCTTTATCACCAACTGAATGAGAATATAAGATTCAATACCTTCCATAGAGTACCTTGCAATCTAGCATGGAATATAGCCAAACCTATAAACATTAACTACAATTATGATTGGCTTAGTGTAGTGGAATATGAATGTGGGCATTGAGATGGATTTATTTTATGCACAGCAGAATAATTTTGGAAATTTTCAAAGAGGAGAGGAATTTTGATATAAATTTTTGAGGAACTAGTAAAAGGCAGAGGTACACATATTGGGAGATAAGAAAGAGTTGCTAAGAATTTCCAAGCAGAACAAACATAAAGAAAATGTGGTATATTTCAAAACCTCAAAATAGACTTTATAACTAGACTAGAATGCAAGAGGTGGCTTGGAGAGGTAGACTCCTGGCAGGGGTGTGGGAAGGGACGTGATTAGATAGTAAAAGGTAATGTAAAGAAGTTTAGACTTTATTTTGTTGACAGAGGGGAAATATTGAAAGTTTAAAAACATTTTTAGATCATTCTTTCTGAAAGATAACTTTGATGGCAGCTCAGAAATATGTTTGAAAGAAGAGGAGCTTCAGTTAGAGATATTTAAAACAACTCATTGATTTTCAAGAGTACAGACTGAAGTTTTTGAACCAAGACTGGGGCAATTAAAATGTGAGGTAGGTAGATAATTCAAAAGTGAAATGCACAGGTTTAGATGGTTACTGAATGTGATCGATCAGAAAAAAGACTTGGAAGATGAAGTGGATTATAATGCCACATTTGATATATTTTGAAAACGGGAGGAGGGAATCCTTCCTTGTATATGAAGAGGGTAAGTGGAGGATATGGTATATTCAGGCAGAGGTGTCCACTGGGCCACTGGAACTTCGGGAGTTTGAGAGTTTAATGTGATATTGATTTAGGAGCAATTAGTCTATAGATGAAACTCAAAGTTCTGACTTCAGAAGGGAGGAGAAAGAGAACACTTAGGAATGATTAAACAAATTCAGAAAAGAAGTAAATAACCTCCCTTAAATATACTACTAGGAGACAGTCAATATTTTGATATACAGTCATGCATAGTTTAATGATGGGGATACATATCTGAGAAACGTGTCCTCAGTTGATTTTGTCATCGCATGAACATTATAGAGTGTACTTACACAAACATAGATGGTCTAGCCTACTACACATTTAGACTATGTGGTCTAGCTTTTTTCTCCTAGGCCATAAACCTGTACAGCGTGTGACTGTAATGAATACTGTAGGCAATTGTAACACAATTGATATTTGTGTATCTAAACATAGAAGAAGCACAGTAAAAATATGGTTTTATAATCTTATGTGACCACCATCTTATATGTGACCCATCATTGATCAAAATATTGTTATGTGACACATGGCTGTGTACATACATGCACACACACACATACACACACACACATATTCCCCCATATATACACACTAATGTAATGTACATATACATTTGGTTATTTACTTCTTTTTAAAAATAAAGAAGAGAAATTCATTTTCTCACAGTTCTGGAGGCTGGGTAGTCCAAAGTCAAGGTGCTTTTTAGTGTATTGTATTATGTGTATTATTTTATGTTAATTGGGACAATTATTGTGTTGTATTAGAGTAAAATGCTTTCTAGTTTTAATCCATTTTTACATTTGAGGAATAAGCCTTGTCATATAAAGGAGAAAGATCCTTTGAATATTATTTGAATTTAGTTTGGTAGTATTTATTTGGAATTACGTGACTCTGCTTGTAAGTGAAATTAGTCAGCAGCTTTCTACTCTAAAATTTCTACTGAATCTTATTTATTTAAATTTTCTGACAATTTATCTCACTATAAACAATGTGAATCTCTGTTTTTCATTATTTTGAATTTTTCAACTTTATGTTCTGATCAAATTTCTCTTTTCCTACATGTCTCTTTTCATCTTAGCCTGTTCTTTTTCTATGACTTTCAGCTCTTAATGTTGATAGAAGCTTTCACTGTCTAAATCCTAGTGATGCAAGCACCATTTTATTCATCTTATTTTCTTTTTATTTTAGCATTAAAGGATGTACTCTTCTAAATCCTTAAGTTGAATTTATATATCTTGAATTTCCAGAATATTTTCATAGGCCTGCTGTAGACTTTTTGCATTTCTTTATCCTGAGATGAGGATCTTTCTACCTTTATTTGCACATTCCAGTATTGTAGCCACTAACCACGTGTCTGTTTAAATTTAAGTTAATTAAAATTAAATAAAACCATTGATAGTTTCTCAGTTGCTATAGCCTCATTTCAAGTGCTCAGTAGCCAAATGTGGCAAGTGACTACTGTATTGAACAGAACAAATGACATGTCAACATCACAGAAAGTTCTACTGGACAATGCTGATCTAAACCCTCTGTTTTCAAACATACATAGTATGTGACTTATTTTTTAACTTTCTTCTCTAATCATTTGGGTAGGCTATCAGCTTGTTTTAATGATAATAACAATAGATAACACATTTTACAGCCATGAATTCCAACGTTCATTTTACTCAGTTGTTTGTTGCAGACACTAAGACTAGAAATATGTCTTCATTCATGGATGAAGAAAAAGAAGAATAAAAACCCACAACTCTATCTGGCTTCTTTGAAAGTTTTCCATTAAATAAAATGAAGATAGAATGTCAGGTATACATAAAGTGTAAGAATTCACTACAAATATAAAACAGGACTAAAGCATTTATTAAATGTACTTAACATAAATTAATAAAACACTGAAATGGTAATGAATAATGAGGAAAAAACAACAGACTGAAATTAAAACAAAACTGGATGAGAAACTAAAAGGAATAAAGAGAGAACTGCTTATGGAAAATAAATAATGTAATGAAAATCTGCAATCAGGGTTCATTCATAATTAGAAGGAGAAGGGTAAGCAATACCTCACAAAACCGAAACAGTCATATAAAAGAAAACCTCCCAAATTCAGAAGGAAGTAGAATGAGATAAAAATGAAAAAAAAAGATGAAAATATATGAAATCCAGAGAACGATGAACCAATAGAATAACTTATTTTCTCATAAATAGCATTTTAAAATATAAAACAATAAATAACCTCTGAACTGAACAATAACTGAGCATTTTAAATAAAAATATTAACTAAATAATAGACAAAGTTTGGTAAAATTTTAGAATTTGAAGAGCAAGGATAGTATTAAAAGTAGCTTATAGTTCCTTGTTTGTTTCCTAACAAGTAAAAAAATATGTGGAAAATAAAGTGAAACACCTACAGAATTTACTCATTTTCTGTTCCTTGGAGGAGAAAATTGTGACTCTGATATAATTACAATAGATGTTAGTTCATGGTATCAAATTCTTTAAAAAATGGCTTATTAGCTTTTCTAGTTAGTATCCTCAGGCAAGGCTGGTCACAATGAGTAATTACAGCTAAGGTTGTGTTGCAACTGATATTATTATATCTGCACGTAGTTTAATTAACGGATCCAAAGAGCAAATATTGTCCCCATGCCAGATTTTCCATGACCTCTCTTTTTCTTTCAAGACCATTTTTCAAAACAGTTCTCTTGTGGCCTGACTTGGGATGGAGGGGGGTGGTGGTGCAGTCTTGTGTAATGGTGATGGATCTCGGGTGTTAGAACAATGTTACACAACACTGCATTTTTATCATTCTAATGACTATTGCTGGACAGGGGAAGCTTACTTTCCTGCCAGATATTTATACAAGCTAATCAGAGACTTGATATGATACAGATGGTGATAACCTTTTTGCCATACAAAGTCCATATTGAGTTTTTCTTTAGCAGCAAAGGGTTTGCCTCATTCAATATTCTGGACCAAAAAAAAAAATCTGTTTTTTAAATGCCTCATAAAGTGTGGCAGATGATGTAAACTATTTCAGGAACACTAAAATGAGAATCAAGTGCCAGGCTTCTGCCACATTCCACAGACATTACCACAAATCTATTTACTTCTTAAATCTGTGGTATGGAAAATGTTTTTATTGAATTATGTTTTTATTCAAGTATGATGGAGCACAAAGATTGGTGACGGGGGGTGAGGAGGTGGAGTAAATAATTTTCAGTAAATCTCCTCCCCTCCTCTTTCTTTAAAATACGTTCCAAACCCAAATCTTGTGTAATTCTTTGCTTGGACTACTAGCCCTGCTATTCTTCTTGCTATTTTAAGATTAATACATTGGTTGCCAACAGATATAATGATTCCTGTAAATATTCACCAGTTCTCTGCAAGAAGAGAAGAAAAATAGAATTACAGCTTAAAATGTTTTGTGTGTTATAAGCAGTACAGGGGAAATCCCTGATAAATCCTAACCTGGATGTTGTGTTATTGTCATAATGACTGATATAATTAATGTTACAGGATAGCATTTGTTTGTTTCAGAAGGACAATAGAAGCCAAAAACATTTTATCCGTTTCATACAGAGCTATGCAAAAACATAAACACGTGTATGTGCCCACACACTTCTACCACTCACTGAAGCCCAACTCACTCAAGTAACTCTGCTCCAGACTATCCCAGAGTTTGTTCACTCAATCCATCCATTCATCCATCCATTCGTTCATTAAATAAATATTTATGAGCACACACTTTGTGCCAGGCACTATCGAGAATACCATACTGAAAAGACAATTTCCTTTTCTTCTCTCTCTTTCCCTTCTCCTCCTTTCCATCAAAATTCTCACTTTTTAGTGTATTGCTAATAGTTAACTATCAGGACCATGTAGAAGAGGTGGTGATCAAAATGAGCACAAACTTAGGGGGATTGTAGATGGATGTTAGATTATGACTTCAGAGTGGAACAACTTGGAAAGAAAGAGCTTATTACTTGATAAGGAGCAAGGATGATGTAAACACAACCTGCCATGTCTTGGAGTGAAAAAGAACTATTCAAACTGCTCTCTGAATATGGAAAAGCATAATTTTAAAGACAAATTAAATAATGTCTCACTTCATGTCACCCATAGAAGATAATTGGACTTTTCCTCAGAGGTAGAACTGAACAACAAAAACATGGGTGTTTGTCCATGTGTGTATTTCAGTTCATTCCAGTTATCATTTATACTGACAGTCCTTTTCCCCCAGAATGTGTATAATTGAAAATGTAAATATGCATTTAAACACGCACATGAAGATATACAGATACACATAGGTATATGTATGAGGAGGGGCGCACACACAAAAAATGGACTTATTTTTTGTATTCCCTTGTAACACAGGCTCCCCCTGCTAGATAAGTGTTTTAGAAGCCCGTTGGCATCAGTGTACCAGCTAGCATTGTTGTGGGAGGCTACATGGCTTCAGTGAATGTTTTGGAGATTCAACACATTTGCCCATTTCATGATGGGTGATTGACTAACATGCCTACCCCTACTGCACTTAGTGCTCAGCAGTTTTGGACCAAAAAACAGCATGACCCCCATGCCCCACCCTCCCTATTCACCCAATCTTGTCCCCAGCAACTTCTTTTTTGTTTCCCTGGAAGAAAAAAGTCTACAAAGAGAAATGTTTGCCAGTGTGGAAGAGGTGAAACAGAACATGGCAGAAGCACTAAAAGTCATCAAAATCGATGAGTTCAAAAACTGTTCTGAACGGTGGAAAAACATCTCAATAGGTATATTGCATCAAATGGAGAGTACTTTGAAGGTGACTGAAGTTTAAACATGTAAGAATAAATACATGACTGGGCTCAGTGGCTCAGCCTGTAATCCCGGCACTTTGGGAGGCCAAGGCGAGTGAATTGCCTGAGCCCGCGGGTTCAAGACCAGACTGGACAACTTGGTGAGACCTGGTCTCTACAAAAAAAAAAAAAAAATTAGCCAAATGTGGTAGCGCATGCCTTGTAGTTCCAGCTACTTGGAAGACTGAGATGGAAGGATCACCGGAGCACAGCAGGTTGACGCTGGGGTGGCCGCGGGGTGGCCATGAGCTTGCCACTGCACTCCAGCCTGGGCGACAGAGTGAGACTTCAACTCAAAAAAACAAAAAAGAATAAATACACCATTTTTTATAAGTAAATTTCAGGTTATGGGTGACCTCACCTGATATATACTATACTTGATATATTTAAATTAGTATCGATTATTATTTATATTGATACTCAATTTGTCATTTATTTGGCTAGACAGAGCCTCTTCAAAATGGCTCCTGATTCTCTTGGGCATTCCCTTAGTAATCTTTAACATCTTCATTGTTTTCTGTCATGAGAGGATGTTGTAAGCCCAAGTCTTCCCTGCTGTATACCTAAAATCAACCATTTCTTCAAGAATTCCTGGTTCCTTTTAGTGGGTAATGATGTTTGGAGACTAGAGGCGAGGCTTTAGAGATTCTCATTTCTACTGGGACTAGTCCTTGGGGTTGTCTTTGTGTGTGTGCCAGTGTATCTTTGGTATAGATTCCTGGAACCTGGGAGTACTGGATCAAATGGTTAGATAGAAAAATGTTCATGAATAATTTTATAAGCTGACTGTCAAGCTCCATTGGAAAAAAAGGTTTTCAAAGTTAACCATAAACATTTTAAAAGAGAAAAAATGATGGTAGACTTTCCTTACCAGATGTGAAAAAATACCAAAAAGCTATAGCAGCCAAAACAGTTGTATTGGCCAAGAATAAGCAAGTAGATAAAAATAGAATGGAGAAACTATTGCCTGGGAAAGAACAGATCAATCAGTAAAAGATTGAGGGAAAATTGCTTATCTAGGTGGATAAAAATAAAGGTAATCTTTACCTCACACCAAATACAAAAAATATAGCTGGATTTAAGAATTTTTTAAAAAATGAAAGCATTAGAGAAAAATATTTTGATAGGCTTGAGTGGGGAAACTTTCTAAAGCAAGATACAGGAAGACACAGGAGATAAAGATGACTCTAGAGGGTTTGCCAGAGCAACTGGAAAAATTGCTATAATCTGGGCCACTCATTATTGACAGATATTTGAGTGTTTACCGTTTGTCATGCACTTCTCTAGTCTCTGGGTATTGAGGGATTACAAAATAGATAAAAATAACTGCTTTCAAGGAGGTTATATTTGAGGAGAAGACCAGGTTTCTGTTTGAAGCTTTCCTTACCCTTGAAATTTATGTCACCTCTGGATCTTTGAGAATTATTGCAAAGAGATTAGACAGAGTGACTGCTTTCTCTCCCTACCCTGGTCTCCATCTCTAGCCCTTGCCTGTCTTTCTAAAGTGACGGGGATGGCAGCGTTCCAAGAGATTTTCTCTACTTACTTTCTGAGATATAAGGTTCGATTAGAAAGAGAAACTGTGTATATAAAAGAAAAAAATATGTTATCACCTACTGATTAAGATTAACAAAAATAATGGTCTATTTTCCTAACACTAAAAGTAATTTACATTTTGAGACCCCATTCACCTGACGACAGAAAACTTTATCTAGATGTATCCAAGCAGATTCAAAATCAGAAGTTTCTCTAGCACTTGCTTTTGAAAATGGAATCACATTCAGGAATTCTTTTTGTTTTTCTTTCCCTTTCCTCCCTGTAGTAGAGTCTAAGCTCTGGGGTTTATGGAAAGTTGTAGCAAAAGAGAGGATGTTCACCTCTCAGCTCTGACATGTCCTGTGCTTCCATCCTCTGAAATGCACAGTTGTCTCATGAATGACCATGATTGCCATTGTCAGTCATCAGCATGTCTGTTGGCTAGTTTTGTTGCCTTTGATGAAGCTGTTTCCTGAGGCTTCCAGGATCTCGTCATATGGATATTGCCCAAGAGATATACATCTCTCTCCAGCTTTTGGCTCAGAGGGTCCATGCATCATCCACTGCCACACTCTTACTCTTGCAAGACTCCGATGGGAGTCTTAAAATTGCATTGGCACTCTCCTACACCTCTCTAGGAATACAGACTCATCAGGTCCTGTCTCCTTCACCACCCACATATACTCTATTGTCCCATATCATTGTAACCAAGGGCACTTCTTTGGGACTTCCCACCATCCCAAATACCCAAATTGGAAGTAATCCCCATCCATACCTAAAGGGCTGCTTGTTAATCACCTCTTTTGTGACTGAATTGGAAGGTGTAGAGAGATTGGCGAGGTTTTCAGGGTCACACAGCAATGTTCATCCCTTGTTCTCCTCTTTCCCTCTGCCTCTCCTCAGGGGTTCCTTCATGTCTAGAAAAATTTCACACTCATCAAGCATTCATTTCAAGTATTCCTGTCATTCATCAAGAGGGCAGCTTTTTAAACTTTAAGAGCCAAGAATTTTGAGACTGTTGATTGGGCTTCTTGGTGTGTGTATTTGGGGAATGTCTCTGGTAACATCTCACATGCTGCTCTGTTGCAGAAGCTGCCCTCTAGGCCTGTCTGCAGTATGATCCCATCCATGCTATTTTCCTTGCTCTTATTTGATTTTTGAGAAGGGGTGGGGTGAAGTGTTTGAATACTTCTTCTCAAATTGCTGGATTTCCAGATGTTTTCTGGAGTCATTTTTAGTTTAATTTAATTTTTCTTAAATTCATATTTAACATCCTTAGCTCATAAACACTAACAAAATTTAGGTTAGAATTACTGAATTATAATTAATAACCATGGATTATATATTAATGGGGAGTTGCTTTCTACAGACATGAATCTTATAGTCTGAGAGAATCTGAATCTTACAGCGAGTCTACTCCCTGAAGTAAATTGAGTCAAACATTTTTTAAAAATCATAATATCCCCTTTTAACTTTAATAAAGCATAGGATATAATTGTTGCTCTTCTTATCTACCTTTCTGAAAAACATGCAGTTTTAAAAAAATTATTGCCTAATAAACATGAGTTCTGTCTAAGAACTTGTCAAAAATATACTTTGGCACATTTTTTCTCTTTTTTTTACCCATTTTTAATGAAAAATAACAACAGTAAATTGAATTAAATGCCAGATTCACCACTGGAGTTCTTGTGCCTTTATGGTTTGCTGTTACAAAGTATCAATGACAATAATAGAATGCCTTTTTAAATGATTTCATTTTTTATTTTATCTATAGAAAAGGAAAAGTATATATCATTGTAAAACAGAATTAACTTGTCCTAAAATAATAAAGCCCAAGTGTCAGATTTAGTAAATCAATATTTTCTCGTGAAGATAAGACACCTTCAAAAACAGCTAATTTTGTGTTAATACTGGGTGGTCCAAAAAAGATGAAGTATTGAATCAATTCTACATTTTTGGAGGGGCAGTGGAAAAACAAATATTGGAAGCAGATCAGCCATTATTGACACTGGAAAAGACATAGTCTTTTAAATTTTCTTCCCATTAGGATTTTAGTGTGTGTTCATGCAATTGCTTGGAGAGATAGGTAGGTAGGTAGATAGCTAGATAGATATGTTAGGAAGTAGATACATGGAACTCAGACTTGGTTCATATTTTGAGAGCCTGAGAATCAATAAAAAATGCTTTAACAACAGTAATAATAGTAATTAAAAATTCATTCCGTAAACATTTGCTTTTCTTCATCTGCATGCTTTATTAGCAATGATGATAATGGTGATGATGATGATAATGATACATTTTAAACACTTTTGAGCTTTATTGCAGTTCATTGAGGAGTTCGTTGTAGGCTCTAGTCTATGCCTGTTTTTGTTTTCTTCTTACTTACTGGGGCTTCTACTAACAATCTTCACAAGTACTGCCTTGCGTAAATGAAAGCACATAGTAGGGCAATACAATATAAACTCAAACTAACTTTCCTTATTTCATTACAGCAAATTCTTCGTCACTCTAGAGAAAACTCAACAAAAGTGATATTCCTCATTACTGATGGATATTCCAATGGGGGAGACCCTAGACCGATTGCAGCATTACTGCGAGATTTTGGAGTGGAGATCTTCACTTTTGGCATATGGCAAGGAAACATTCGAGAATTGAATGACATGGCTTCCAGTCCAAAGGAGGAGCACTGTTACCTCCTCCATAGTTTTGAAGAATTTGAGGCTTTAGCTCGTCGGGCACTGCATGAAGGTAATGGAAACCCAATGGCATAAGAAATAAATCTTTAAATGGGGTTCCTTCTCTCTCACTGCCTAAAACCCACTGAAAGATAATATCAAGCTGTCACAAGGTCTTCCCTGAGCATGATGCCCATGTGTCTTTGGGCTATCATGAAGTGTACTAGACTTCATAAAGATGGCATTTGACTTTGCAACAAGAGTATTTGTTTTGTTTTGTTTCTTAACAGCTGTGATATATTTTCACTAGTATATCCATATGCTCCCACCTAGAATCATTAGAATCAATGGAATGAATTTAGGTGTGTTTTGAGGCCACACACAGAGTGGGAAGTCTTGACGTAGATCTTGTTACAGTTATCTGGACAGAGGAAGTAAACATTCAGAGACATGCACAGTGAATCTCATCAGAATGTTTCCAGAAATACACATGGAGATACAGGAACAATAAATACTTAACACATACTTCTTAACCTGACAACTTGAAGATAAGTTGCTTATGTATAAGCTTAAGAGTATTAACCCTAAAAAGAAAGTCAGCAATTGCATTCATTAGGGGGTTTTTTGTACATTATTTATAAGGATGTTTTGTTGTATAATTTAGGTTAGATGAACTTCCTATCTTGGTGAACCAGAAGAAAATGCAGACTGGGGGGAGAGCACAAGATATCTAGCCTCAAATCAAAGTGATGTGGCAGTTTAGGTGTGCTCCCTGCAGGTATCCATGTGAAAGATTCAATCTGAAGAGAAAAATCATGCTAATGAGGTTCCTAGGAATTAGTGATGTTCATAATAAGCCCTACTTATAGGTTAGCCCTACTGTAGTCTCAAGACAATAATTTAGGACAAGATATCACACCATAGCTATGGATACAGCAAACACAAATTTAACTTTCTGAGAAATGATACTGGCAAAAGTTATTAGCGGCTAGCATCTTAGTGAAGTGAGCAGGGACTTAGGGCAGGGCTGAAAAGCAGCAAGAAAATGGGTTTGGGGAGTAAAGCATGGTTTTGTTTTTTAAGTTCTGGGCTTGCAACTTAACAAAGTCTAGTTTTTAAGAGCTAAGTCTTAAAAATCTAGAATGCTTGGATTTCAATCCCAGTTTTGTGACCTTCTACTTGAGTGGGTTTTGACAGATAATCTGTCTTTTATACTCCTTAGGATTTCTTGTTAGTAGAATAGAGAATGAGAACAGTACCCACTTCATAAGATTGTTACAAGGATCAAATGGGTTAAGACAGATGAAGTGATTAGAAAGTTATTAATGGTTTATTATTCTAATTTCTAAATAACTATCCACAATGACAGTTAATTATTATTTTTAAATGATTAATATTATTTATTATTAATTACCTTAGGTATTTAACAACTCTGAGCTTCAGTTTTCTCTCCTTTCAAAATGGAGAGTATTATGTATCACATAGTTTGTTCAGGTGGATTAAATAAAATGTTTAAACTTCATCAAGTAGAGTATCTAGCACACGGTAGAAGTTCAGTAACTGTGACTACTTTTGTTTCTCTTTTTCTCTAGGAAAAGTGATGTGTTAAGTGAGAAAACGGGATGGTCGGAGTTGAGGATAATGGGTGTTACTAGGTAGAATTATAATGCTATACTTTTAATTATCTGTTGCAGAGGATAACTTTCCAGTCTTAATCTCTCTGTTGTGGGACTGGGGACTTCTGCCCTGATACAAGTTGACCCAGAGACTAGGTAGAACACAGCCTTCAAGGGAATGATTTTGGTTTTAGAAGACACTACATTTATTACACTAAACTAATATCCAGAAAGTGTAATACTTTGGTTGAGTTTTCAGATTTGGTAAGAAAAAATTTTATTTTTATGAGGAAGCATTATTATATCAAAGGAAGTGAGACTCTCTGAAGATTTTTGAAAGTTGGATGGATCCGCTTTTGGTCTCAAGACTATTTGTGTGTCTGGCCATTCTCAACAGACATATGTTACAAAATAATAGGTTTCCCCATATGTCATACCTCCACTTATCTTTCTTCTAGACCTGAATGCTAGTGCTCCAGTGTTGACAGCTCTGTTTTTCTTGCTCCCTGAGTTGCTCTACTGCTAAATAGGCCTGTGTGTGGCCCAGTGTCTAAGTCCTAGGGGCCTAGGTTGCAGATCTTTTACCCACACTATAGATATGGATGGAGTTTTAATACGTGCCTGGTTGTGCTGATCTCTTTCCCTTGTGGCTAGCATCTTCCCTTTGATTTGCCACTATCTAAATGCAGAGGGACAGTTGTTCCATAATTGAGGCCATCACCAATCTCCTTCCCAGGTTTTCCATGGCAGCCCATGTGTCTTGCTGAAACTCACCCACTTGAATTACCACTAATGGGTCCACCACTATGTCTGAGCCTAGGCCCATCCACCTAGCACTGGAATTTAGGCATAGACTTTTGGACTTCTTAAGCAGAATAAATGGACTTACTATACCTGATTCTAGGCCATCCCTTCTGGGGCAGTCATATTCAACCTTACCCTGACCTGTCAAGGTACCTTCTGAACGACTCAGCAGTCCTCACTTAAGAATGGTTTCTATGTATATCACATGTGTTACATTATTTAAAGTGTACATATAAATAACATCCTAGTTTTATTATTTAACTTACAGAGTACTGTTGTTCTTTAAATCTTTAATCAAATGATTATAGAAGTGATGGTTTTTATTCTAAATCAGTAGCTCACAATCAACACCCTTATGCAGTGATCAAGATCGTGGCTTTATCTCTATTTTGAAGAAGTATTTTGGAAATCTAGTTACTGCTGCCTGACCTCATCCAGAGACAGTGGAACACTGCTGGTTAGAAGCCAGGAGAATGACCTGTAGAACTGACTGTGTTACTTCCTGCTGCATCTGGAAATTCCTTGCGAAAGTACTTAATTTCTGCCTGACCCTGTGTGGCCTTGAGAACTTATGATGAGGTCTCAGACTGAAATAACCTAACTGGCTGAAACAAATTCCCAGAGTGTGGTAGTGCAAATAACACACACTCATGTTTGGGTGGGAGTAGGAAGCAGTTGGGAATTAGACGGATATGAAAAGATATTTTCTCCAGCTTGCACTTAAATTTTAATGACTGGAGAATGCAACATTCAACTGTTACTCATTTTTTTATTGCTCTGTCATATGTTATTGGTAGATCTACCTTCTGGGAGTTTTATTCAAGAGGATATGTCCCACTGCTCATATCTTTGTGAAGTCGGCAAAGACTGCTGTGACCGAATGGCAAGCTGCAAATGTGGGACACACACAGGCCAGTTTGAGTGCATCTGTGAAAAGGGGTATTATGGGAAGGGCCTGCAGTATGAATGCACAGGTGAGTCTCCATTGTGTGCAA
This sequence comes from Tarsius wallacei, assembly GCA_963574415.1. Lineage (NCBI taxonomy): Eukaryota > Metazoa > Chordata > Mammalia > Primates > Tarsiidae > Tarsius > Tarsius wallacei. The sequence goes on along the minus strand of CAUYQG010038764.1, from coordinate 23,997 downwards.
CTATATCTCTTGTCTGTTGCTGTGTAACAAACAATTACAAAACTCAATGGCTTAAAAGAGTAAGTGTTTGTTATTGCTCGTGAGTCTTAGGTCACCCAGGCAGCTCTTTTTGGTCTCCGCTGTGATGACTCATGCATTTGCCACCATTGGTGAGTCCGGTAGGCTGCTGAGAGATCTCAGCTGGAATCTCTTATGTGTTTGGGAGTCTGACTCTAGTCTAATCTAAAATGGCTTTGTCTGGGATAACGAGGCTGTCCTTTCATACTCCATCAAGCTAGCCCTAGCTTGTTTAGGTGGTGATGGCAGGATTTCAAGAGGGAGAACGGAAGCTTCAGCCTCTTGAAGGCTAGATTCAGAACTGAGAGGAGAGAGGTTTAGGGGGTTTTATTTGTAATTTTTCTAACAAAATAGTCAAATCTGTTCTCTGGGCACTTACACCAAAATATGCCTCAGTCTCTCTATGAGATTGAAGCCAGTGGAATTCTGGTCCCCATTCCACATGTAACTTGTAAGCCTGTCATGAAAAATACAACATTCACTCGATGGTTTTTTAAGCTTTTCATAATCCTCCACAAAGTTCATCAAAAAGTTGTAAAAACAAAAGAGAGCTCCATATGATCCAGCAGTCCCACTATGAGGTATATATTCAAAAGAAAGGAAATCAGTGTGTCCAAGAGATATCTACACTCTCATGTTTATCGTATCGCTATTTACAATAACCAAGATATAGAATCAACCTCAATGTTCATCACTGGATGAATGGATAAAGAAAAAATATATACATATATATTTTATCTATTATATATGATATATATGAGATATATGTCTATATTATATTATATCATGATACAAAAAATATATATGCATATTTTAAGAGATGTTATCTACTGTATTACTTTTCAAAGTTGAACTAAGTTATGGTAGCCATATGTAGTATGATGTACTCTCAACCATGCTTCTGCCACTTTCTTTGTTCTGCTTCTTGCACGGTGATGCTGGCGTTCATTTGATTAATACCATCTTTTAAGCGAATGTCATCTTTAAAATGTATATGCTTTTCTTGGCACCCCATATATGTACATAATGGAATACTATTCAGCCATAAAAAAATAAGGAAATCTTGTCATTCTTGGCAACATGGATAAGCCTGGAGGAAATTATGTTAAGTGAAATAAGACAGGCACAGAAAGAAAAATGTCACATGATCTTAGTCATCTGTGGAAGCTAGAAAAGTTCATCTCATAGAAGTAGAGAGTAGAATAGTAGTTACTAGGGGCTGGGAAGTGTAGGGGGCGGGAGGCTAGGAAATGGTTGGTTAACAGATACAGAACTATCACTGGGTAGGAAGACTAAATTCTAGAGTTCTTTTATACCCTTGTAGAGTGACTATAGTTAACAATAATTTATTGTATATTTCCAAATAGCTAGGAGAGAGGATTTTGAATATTTCCAACACAAAGATATGGCAAATGTTTGAGGTGATAGAAATGTTAATTATCCTAATTTATCATTATATGTCATATACATATTTCAAAATATACTGTGCCCCATAAATATGTTCAATTATCAGCTGGGCTCGATGGCTCAGCCTGTAATCCTGCACCTTGGGAGGCTGAGGTGAGTGAATTGCCTGAGCCCGTGGGTTCGAGACCGCCTGGGCAACTTGGCGAGACCTCATCTCTACAGTAAATCAAAAATGAGCTGGGCGTGGTAGCTCGTGCCTGTAGTTCCGGCTCCTTGGAAGGCTGAGGTGGAAGGATTGCCGGAGCCCAGCAGGTTGAGGCTGCGATGGCCGGGAGCAGCCACTGCACTCCAGTCTGGGTGACAGAGTGAGACTCTAACTCAAAAAAAAAAAATGTTCAATTATCATGTGCCAATTAAAATAATATTAATAAGTGGAATTTACTTCATTGACATTTGTGATTTTTCCTTCTGTAGGTTTTTTCAAAAGAATATCTTTATATTTTATTAAAGAAGCAAGAAGAACAATTTAGGATTCTTATACTCTACATTATATTTTAAGAAATATCTAATATTTACAAATAGTATGTGGTTTTTCTGTGTTGGGTAACATTTTGTTTGTTCTGTTTCTTACCTAAAAAGCAACAGTGTTTTTTAATAGCTTATGACTCTTTAAGATTTGCTGTTTTGGAAAACTATATCCCCATGGAAATTAACACCCACCAGGGAAGTTAAAGAGGAATAAGTTTACTTTGTTTTGTACCATGTGGTCATTCATTGCTTGTTTCATGTGAGAGTTATTTTATTTTGGCATTTGGTAGATAAGTCTGCTCTGCAACACAGAAACATGGTTCCTCCCTATCTATTCGACATGGTTTCTCACTTCTCTTCTTCTCTCCTCCTTGTGGGACACTTCACTTCCTCATGTGTCATTCTTTTACTCTCTTTTATTCGTGATGCCCCTCATCCCCTTCCCTTGATTTCTCCTGCCTCCCTTGGCTCTGATCTCAGCTGGCAGATACATCCTTCCTGGGTCCAACTAGCCATGCTCACCCAGCAGAATCATTCCTTTCTTGGCCCAGTTCCCACCCCACCCAGCAGGATTTCTCACTTAGGCAGAACAAAGGGTTGGGGAAAATCAGCCCAACTGCCTCTGAGTTGGCAACGTGCCTCCCCTTGTTTTTCCCTCCCCTTGAATCTTCCCACACTCTCATCAACAGCCCAGCTTGGCACTCTCCCCAACCTCGCTCCCTTACTCCCCCATCCTAGCCCACCAAACCCAGGCAGAAGAGCTCATTTTTCTATGCTCGATGCTGTAGTCAGCATGTCTGCTTTCCGTGTGGTCCTAGACTGAACTACTCCCTGCCAATGAGCCTTGTGGCTGCCTACAGCATCAGTCACTCTGTGCTGCGGCTCCCACTGTTCTTAGGCACTAGAGTCTTGTATCCCACGGGATAAGCTGCGGGAAGAGAGAGGGAGCAGTTCACAAACCCACTGTCCCCAGTTACCCAAGTAGCTTTGCCTGCTACCAGTAGCATTTTCCAGGTTGAAAGGCACAGCAGTCCATAAAATGTATTGCAATTGGATGGGCTGTCATGAGCACATAGCAGAGGAGATTAGAGCACTTCTGCTCTGGTTCTAGCCCAAAACACCAAGCACAAAAGGGTTAGTTTATCCAGTTCTTCACTTAAATTAGTCAGTTTTAGCTTACTGGTACTCAGGAGTACTTTCTCACATATGAGATTTAAATAGTTGTATTGATATAAATGTTCATATGATCACCTTTGGTATTTGTGTCTGCAAGATTAGGAAAAGTGGTAATAGAACTCCAAGATATGCATCATGTCTTTGTGTAGTTGTAGGAGACAGCACTCATCACTGGTTTCTCTGGCATACTAAGAGCTAAGGTAAAATATTAAAAATTCCTCTGGCTTGAAAGACTCGCTATCACACTCTTTCAGGAAAGCAGAAATAAATCTTAGCTGTATATCATCTAGTACTGAAAACCTGGAAGCAATGAGCTCCTTTAAAATTCATTTGGTCAATCGGTGTTATTGAGCACCTTCTCTATGCCATGGCCATTGCTAGGCATGAGGTAGGCATTCAATGGCAAGCAGACAGACATAATCACCACTATCTTGGAACGGACAGTCTAACTGCAGAAACCAATCTGTGATCACAAACAATGACATGTACTATTAAACAAAAATGCCCATGGTATGAAGAGTAGATGCCACAGAAGGTTCAAGTAAGAGAGCTTCTATTTGAAGGATGACTAGACCATAGCTGTTTCATACCCAAGGAAAAGATATTAAATTTTATTCTGAATAGTTGGAATTCTGAGTATTTATCTTTATTGTAGAAACAATGCCTTTCAGAAGTAAATCATTCCTTTCCTGAGCCAGAAAGACAGAAAAGGACATTTTATCTGCTCTAAACCCCGCATTCTACAAGAGGAAATTGAGACCCCAGGAAAGATGAGTAGTTTGCTCAAGATGACATATCCAGGCATCAGCAGAACCTAGGGAAGGATGCAAGACATTTTTCTCTAAGTCTTATTTCCAAGATATTACTCCACTTATTTTTTTCATATTTTGAAAATAACTATTTTATACATTGCTTTCCAAAGGCCATAGATACTGAACTACGCTCAAAATGTTTAAAAATGCAGAAATATCTGGCTTAAATTGGACCTCTGCTGATTACAAACTATGTGGCTTTGGGCAACTTAATTTCTTTGGATTCTCAGTTTCTTCTGTAAAATGGGCTTAATAATGGTATAATTACATATATGTGCATACAAACATATATACTGCATATCTATATGCATGTACATAAGTATATATAAATATGATATATAGATATTAATATATATAAATGTATATGGGTATATAGATAGATGTGTGTGTGTGTGTGTGTGTGTGTGTGTGTGTGTGTGTGTGTAAGTGGTTGGGTTAATTATTGAGAATATACCTAGAGTGCTTAGGATAGTATCTGAATCATCAATTCTCAGTCGGGGTGACTTTTATTATTTATCATTATTATGAGATAATATAAATATTGTTATGAGAAAGCTAATGAATGAACATTAAAATAATTACTTCAAGTATGAAATCCTTGAAGGATAAGTTACAATCATATATTTTATAAATTTCACTGTTCTTGGTTAGACTGGAAATTGAGAAATTGTGCTGTGGGAAGGATGAGAAAGATCTATCCATGTAAGTGAATATCATCATGAGGTCTTGCACTTACCAAAGGTTGAATACATTTCTGATATGATGATGTGCCGTTGAATGTTGAGAAAGTAGAGGTTGTTTGGCTTGATTAGGGCAAAGTCACATGCTGAGACAAATTATTTGTTAATTAATTTAATAGAAAAGTAGAATATTGGAGTTGGTCCTAGGGTTTTTCTCGTTGTTCTTCTGGAAGATGAGGAAGCCCTATCCCATGATCAGAGAGTAAATTTGTGGCAGGGCTCAAGTAGATTTAAGGTCTCCCGATTCCCAGGCCAGACTTCTTTCTTTATGACAGGCTGTCTCAAAGGGTACCCTTGAGACCAAAGAAAGTTGACCACCATGTGATCTCCTTTCTCCTCATTGTTTTGGGAGATTGGCAATCTGGGCTATCTGAATCCTCAAACCATGATCTCCCAAAGTCCTGGCCCATGCAGTGACTTCCCTAGAAATGAGCACTACTGTCACAGTAAGAAGCTTCATGGAAAAGATCTTGATGTACAAAAATATTTTAATAATTGTAGGTCTTTTCCATATCAGATCTTAACTTGAATGCAAGCCTAAAGATATCTGTTAGAAATCCCTGACAAGTAATACTTTGACAAATAGTTCAATTTTACAATACATTGTATGTTTGAACTTTTTAAAAAAATTTCCTTTGGCTCAAAAATTCTGAATTGGTTTCAAAATAATCATGTGCCTTTAGCTAGTGGTTTTGGAGAGTATGTGCTAATAGATTTTACAGAAGTGAGTACCAAATGATAAATAATCCAAGACTGCTTATGCCTGTATCATTCACTTGTATAATGGCGCTGAACACAGAAACTATATTTGAAGTTAAATGAACACAAAAAATATTGTTAGGGAAAGAGAATTTTTAACACAATTGTAACACTTATAAAACCATCACAACAGTGGTCCAGGCTGAGAAATTCAGTTCTGCAACCAAAATAAATTTTGAAATAATACAAATCATTTGCTTGATTTTCTCTAACTCTAAAATATGGGTGTGTAGATCATGGTAATTCTTAAAATCTCCCTTTTCTCGTTTGTCCTTTCCCTTAGAAGCCACAACTCTCCTGTATTTGTCTCTGCAAATTCCCCCTCCACACACACATGGTTGCATTCCTCCAAAACCCTCACTCAAACCCTCTGTCCTAATTCTACATTGCTTGTTGGGGAACCAGAAATGGAAATAGGCCGGGAGCACTCACATTATATCAATGTTTTTTTATATACCTTTTGCAAAGCATTGATTTACCACCAAAAAACATATATATACACCTATACACATATATACCTATACTTTATATAATATACACCCATGTAGCTCAGTTTTACTTACTGCAAATATTTTATGACTCCGAAATTCAGTGATATTTTCACACCACATAATTAGGTTTAAAGTGTGGAGAAAATATACTTCTAGGATTAGTTGCTAAACTTCAGCTAAAAGAAGAGTACTGCAAAATTGTGGAGTCTAATGAAAAGAAGGTGTTAATTTCATTTCTGTCTCTGTTATGAATATTACTTTCTTTGTTTTTCACTTTTAATATAGACATTTGAACAATGAGGATGGTGATGATGTTGATGGTGAGGATGGCAGCACTAACTCATAACAATATAATAGTTAATATTAAATAGTACTTTCTGTATGCCAGACACTTTTCCAAGTATTGTTTATGTTAACCATATAATCTTCACAATAACTGACTGAAGTATGTTTCCATTTTTATAGATCAGGAAACTAAAAGTGTGAGAGGTTAAGCAATTTGTCTAGAGTCATACAACTAGCAGAGCTGCGAATATGAACCCTAGTTGTCTAGCTCCAGAATCTACAGTCAGCCATAGATATAGATACTTAACAAATATACTCACCAGTAAAAATATTATCTTAGTGCTTGCTTCAGCAGTACATATACTAAAATTGAAACTGTCTGTGGAAGATTAACATGACTCCTGTGCAAAGATGACCTGAAAATTTATGAAGGATTCCATATTTTAAGAAATATATATGTTAGGTACAAATTTTGTTAAGTACTAATTTGACCCTTATGAGAGCATCAATAAGTGATCATTTCAACTTACAAGATAGCAGCTTCATATAACTCAACCTAATTCTAGGAAGGAAAAGAACAGAGAGAGTTCTGTAGAATGCAACTCTGGTCATGCTACACACCTGCTTAATGCCTTAAAATTATGACTCATGCATAAAATAAACTCCAAGCTCCTTAGCGTGGCGTGAAGGCTTTGATGACTTGACTCAGGTTATCTAACCCTCATCTTTGGCCTCTATCCAGCTATAATTTTCAATCTGCTCATCCTTTGAAGCTCATGAAATGGAGTCAATCTCTGCAAAGGAACTGAAAGCTGGAAATAGTTATAGTTTCCTCCAGACACTATGCTACTTCACTTCTCAGACCTTTTCATATCTTTCTTCTGTCTCCCTTTCCCACCACACCTGTCTTTATTCCTGCATCATCAGACTAGTGGTTCTAAAAGGCAGTGACTTTCTCATTCATTTTTTACCCACACTGTCTGTCTTCAGAGCCCATAGTAAGTGCTCAGGAAAAAAGATGTAGGTAAGAGATCAACATTAATACCAGAACCTTACGTTGACAAGAACTCATTACTGAAATTCTAGGCAATTGCATGATTTCCACGTCTGCCTTGGGTATCACAGACACATAGCAAGAAATTTTTATCCTGTGTTTATTTGAGAGCAAAATATTAACATTTGATTAAACTTTGCCAACAATAAATCAAATACACTATGCAGTTGATTTTCTAGATTAGTCAATTTTAAGATGGGTAGATCATCAAATCAGTTGAGAGTAGTCAATGAGCTCTCGTAAATCGAAGCAGTTTGCAGCTGTTCTGAATCTTCCCTTAAGGGATTTGAAAGACACAGAGTATAGAGACAATAGGCATCTTGAGGACACTGTGCCTTTGCAGAGATTGACTCCATTTCAGTGTACTTGGAATGGTGAGCAGATTGAAAATTATACCTGGATAGGAGCCAAGGATGAGGGTTAGATAACGCTAGCCAAAGCTCCAGCTATATTATTTTTCATAAAGGGAGAATACCCTACAGAAAGAGAATCACTGGAATATTTATGTGGGAGCATCTTCTTAAACGTGTAAATATATGTGCACAAATCCCCTCCCCAGCCTGCACATACACACACATTTTCCTGTCTAAATATTATATCATTTCTTTGGAAAGAGAGAAGACAAAGAGATCTGGAAATTCTTGACTGGAAATCAAAACATTTGGAAATCTTGTTCTCTAAGCAGAAGTTAGCAGAACTTTTTTTCCAAAAATATTCCCAGAGGTACCTAATAACGGATTTGTAAGGTGTAAAGAATTCGTGCAATGTATTCCTATTTGCTTTGTATGAGGGAATATTGCTAGTATGTTGACACTGGTCCCATCAACTGAAGGAGGAGAGTTTGTAACTGCTGCCTAGACTAGTCTAGTTTGTTTCGTTTTCTGTTGAATGAGGTAGGTGTTTAGCCCTAATAGTGCATTTCCAGTCTATCACAACTTCATAACAGGAAAACACATAGTATGAGACCATTAGTGTGAAGAATGACAAACCCCCAAAGTCAGTGTATTGTGCTTTTTAGAAATAATCATAAAAATATATCCAGTAGCCTAGAATTGTCAAGATAAGGATTGTGACCAATTTCTGCTAAGAATTGTAAAATCTTATTTTTCCCCAGAACAATTTTAAGAGACTCTTCCCAGTAACAATGAAAATGTAACAGAGGGGAAAACATTTAATGTCTACTAAAATGTAATCTTCAGACATGTTTGCTCATGCAGCCCCCTAAAAAAATAAGAAAAATACATGTATTCCTCCTTGAATTTTTAAGTGGCCATCTAAAACTTTTTGGCAAGATTTTAAAAGATGGCAATTGCACAATACTGTATTTCCATTTTGAAATAAAATTATTATATCACTTTCAAATGTACCCACTGAAATCTAAATACTCCAGCAAATCTGATTTTTCTAATATCCATCTGTTAACAATCACCTTTTTTAATGCAGAAATTTTGCATAGTTTCTCATTTTCTTAGTTATCTTATATTTCACTCCCACTACATAATTCTATTCTAATGCAATATATTTTTGTTCTAAAGCCTTTCATTGTCATAGCATTGTACTTATTTGCTATACAAAGTTGGATACAAATTGAAATTAACTTTTAAGTTTTTGTGACCAAAATTGCTACTAAATTTAATTATTATCACAATTGCTATTTGCATATAATTTGTCAAGCATTTTGATACTTTTTACACATAAAAATACATTAGAAATTCATTTCTTAATGAGATGGATAAATAATGAGTTTATGCATGGATTTTTATTATTCACTATTCAATTAAGAGAGCATATAGCATCAATTTCACTTTTTCCACTTTTATAGATTTTAATGCTAAAAGTCTTCTTCATATAGGACTTGAAAGAGTTGTGTTAAATTGATGTCACTCAATTCTTGGAGTTCTTCCTGAGCTGTGTGTGAAAAATAACATCAGTTATCTGTCATCAAAAAAGTATCATAGATGATCTATTAGCTGACAGTTCCCTTATGTCCTTTTTCAATTTTATTGAAAGTGAAGAATTGGAAACCTTTTGACATGCAAAAGGAGTCATTACCCAATCATTACAATCATTCACTTGCTCAATTTCTGGGAGGCACTCCAAAAAGGTTTTAATATGTCTTGCTAAAAGACTGCCTGTTAGTTTTATTTATGCAAGATGAGCACGTTCTAGAAATATGCTGTACAACATAGTGACTATAGTTAAGAAAAGCTTCTTAAGGGCTCTGCTTATAATGCCTTGATTAAAGGACTTTCAGATATCAAGATTTTGAATAATGCTGGACATATTTCATTTTGGGGCAATGCACTCTAGTAAAATTTAGAGGGGTGAGAAGTACTTATTTATTTTGAAAAATGAAAGGGCAATTGTGAAAAGTTGCCATAGACACTTTCTCAGATGCCAAACTTAGGTACAAATGAATGTTGAGGCTCTGGAAATTGGTTGTCTTAAAATGATCCATGCCACATCCACATGCTACCTGCAAAGTTTTTTCCTGTGTATATTCCTCGTTTGTGGAAGAGAAAACAATTTTTGGAATTTAGGTTTTCCTAACATCACTGAACTCTTAAGAGGTGGAGTTAGCATGCAGACCCAGATCTCTCTGATTCCAGAATTCGTGCTGTTACTTGTAATCCATCCATAGCACTCATTGCTCAGTCATCATCCATTAAACAAATGATCTGAAATATTTTGCTTCTATTTCCAGGCTATGTTTAAAATAAACAATTGCTTCTAAGTTGTAGCTTAGTATCCCCAGTGTTTGGTTCCATAGAGTCTGGTTGGGATTAATGTTCACTAAATGTTAGATTATTGGCCAAGTTTGGATGATAGCCAATGTTAGCAACTTGAAAATGATAGCCCAATCTAGAGGAATTCAGGCTGTGTTTGTTCAAACTGCCCATCATTCCAAACTCAGTGAAAACATGACTTGCCTGATAGTGTGTTAAGTACTGGTGTTGCCAAAATGTACACACACACACACACACACACACACACACAGACACACACACAATACACAGAGTCATCCCCACGTATCCTTGGGCGATTGGTTTGAGAATATCAAAATTCAAAGATTGTGTGTGTGTATATGTGTGTGTGTGAGAGTCAGTTCTTATGCAACCATGTAGTCCTAAATAGTCATTGATAGTAGTTAGTGGCATAAATCCTGGTCATGAACCTGATTCACGTTAAGTACTTACTGTGTTTATCTGGGCAAATTCTTTGAACCCTATGGGCCTAAATTTTCTAGTCTGTAAAATAGTAATAATGATTAATAATAGTAGGATCTTTATAAAAATTAAATGAGATAATATGTGTAAAAATTTGCTAAAATGTGTGTTAAATGCTTGATTAGAGTAAATTATTGTGGCCCATCAGTGGTGGTTCCCAGCAGGGAATGATTTTGCCCCCCTCAGGGGACATTTGGTAATATATGGAGGAAATGTGGTTAACATAGCTGAAGGGAGCTGCTGTTATCTAGTGGGTAGCAGCCAGCTAGACATCCTACAATACCCCACATAGCCCTGATAAGTTCCAAGTGTCAATAATACTGAGATTGTTTAAAATAGATTTAGAACAAATATCAAAATCATGTGACTCTTCCAGGGTTGAATGATCTCTTGGGTATGACAATTGCATCTTAGACTCCAGTCACCCCAAGCTGCTGGTGGCTGCTCAGACACCTCAAGCCCTTTCATGGCTCCATGTTTGTGCATTTTTGTTCCCGTTTCCTCAAATATCCCATGCCTTGTGTTTCTGTTCAGTTCTTACCAGTCCTTCAGGATTCACAACAAACTCACTTCACTTACTTCCCTCTCATCCCTTCTTCCACAAATTTATAGTCCTGACACAGTTAGATCTAGTTTTTTGTTTTGTTTTGTTTTTTTTTTTGGTTCTTAAATATCTTCACTTTATTCATATTTCCTATGTAGTGTTATAAATTGGGGCAGGTTTTTTTCTCCAATTTGTGAATTCCTTTAGAGCAGGATTACACTTCTTTTTTGATAGCCTCTGCTATACAGCACGTGGACTTAGAGTAGGCATTAATAAAGTTTTGGTGAATGAATGAATGAAAGAGTAAATAAAGCGAGTTATGTGTTTAGATACTGGAACATGGCATATGGAAACTCTGCTTGGTTCCCAACTTCCCGGGAATTTTCCATTTCTCTTTTGGAGAAACAAAGGTGAATAAGGCTAGTGACCCTGAGAAGTACTGGCTTAGTATCAAAGTAAGCCATCTGGAAGGCAGAGTTCAACAATAGGAAATGGCTACTCACACATGTATTTCTTTCATGTTATCTAGTTACTGAGAACGTTTCCAAATTTATTCCTAAAAGCATGGTAGTGCGCATGTGTGTGTTTAAAGCTATTTGCATGTATTGGTGGATTGGGGTAGTATTTTAATTCATACAGTAGGGCAAGGCATAGCATTCTAAGGTATTGTGAATTTTTTTCTATTTAAACAAGCATTTAACAAATACATAAAACAAGCCATTATGACTAGATATGGCATACTGTTAGCAGTTAGGAATTTTCCATTAAAACTCAAGGTTTACAAATCTTGTCAAAATATAGAAGCAGTTATGTAGAAACAAATTGTGAACTATAGAACAATTTATAAGAAAAAATAAGTCAAGTACACATTGTGTGAAATATTTGAGACAAAAACCATATAAATAAATAAAGCACAGTTACTCTATTTTGTCATTTGATGTTTGAAACAAAAAGGGAGTTGTTTTATTATTTGCATGCTATATTATTGTTTACTTGAAAAATCCAAAAACTCAACTGAAAACCACTAACATTAATAGAATAGATTCACAAGTTGGCAAGATAAATAGTTTAAAATCAATATATTTTAATGGAGAAACATACATTTTTTAAACATGATGAAATTCTACTGATACTAACAAGAAAAAAATATATTTTCTAAGAATAATTTGAAAGAGAAATGTTTGACCCTCATGATAGGGTATAAAATTTTATTTATACAAATATATGAATAAAAAGGCCAATTTATGCAGGAGGAATTGACCTTCTTAATCATTACAAAACATGCAATGTATGCTTTTCATTGTTTTTTATTATATGTATTTAGGTGTCTATAAAGCAATGACTAGGCATGAAAAAATATCTCTGACCTTCAACCAAGCACACCTCTGTAGCAACCAGGACATGGTAATCTCCAAAATGCAGTTTCTCTACTTTGGATATTTCTTGATGCATCTTGAAATTTTGCTTCTCTGTCTTCTGCCTTTAAAAAATATTTGCTACACTATCTTTTAAAATAATTATGGATTCATGTGCAACTTTAAGAAATAGTATAGAGAGATCCCCTGCATCCTTTCCCAGTTTCCCCCAGTGGTAACATCTGGCAGCACCATAATAAAATATCTCAACCAGGACACTCACATTGGTAGGTACAGAATATTTTCTCCACCACAAGAATCCCTCCTGTTTATCTTTCAGAGCCACAACCACTTCCCTCCAACCCATAACCACCACTACCCCCCTTGACCTATTGCAACCACTAATGTGTTCTCTGTTTCTATAATTTTGCCATTTCAAAAATGCTATATAAATGGAATCATGCAGAATGTGACGTTTTGAGATTGGCTTTTTTTCATTTGGCAAAATTCTCTGGAGATTCTTCCAAGTGGTTTTGTGTATCAATAAGTCATTTACTTTTATTGCTGAGTAATATATTTCATAATATATACCACCATTAATTGTTGAGTAGTATATTTCATAAAATATACCACAGTTTAACCATTTGCCTGTTGAGAGACAACTGGATTGTGTCCAGTTTTTGGCTTTTATGAATAAAACTGCCATAAATATTTGTGTACAAGTTTTGGTGTGAACTTGTCTTTATTTCACTGGGCTAAATGCCCAGAAGTATAATTGTGGGGTTGTACGGTAGTTGCATATTTTGTTTAAGAAACTACCAGAATGTTTTCCAGAGTGGCTGAACTATTTTACATTCCCATCAGAAATGTATGAGTGACCCAGTTTCTCTGCATCCTTGCCAGCATTTGGTGGTGTCACTATTTTTTATTTTAATCATTCTGGTAAGTATGTCGTGATATCCCATTTTGGCTTTACTTTCCATGTCCCCAGTGACTAATGATGTTGAACATGTTTTTGTATGTCTATTTGCCGTTTGTATAACTTCTTCAGTGAACTGTCTTCTCATGTCCAATTAGGGTGTTTGCTTTTTTACTTTTAAATTATGAGTGTTCTATATACAGTCTGTATATTAGTCCTGTGTCAGATATGTGGTGTGCAAATATTTTCTTCCATTCTGTACCTTGTGTTTTTTAATACTCTCTTGAGGGGACTTTACAGAGTAAAAGTTTTTAATTTTGTTAAAGTCCACTTAATTACATTTTTTTCTATGAAGTATGCTTTTCGTGTCATGTCTAAGAACTCTTTGCCTAGTCCTGTGTTCTGAAGATTTTCTCCTATGTTTGTTTCTAAAAATTTTATATTTTTATACTTAAACCCATGGTACACTTTGAGTTTATTTTTGTATAAAATGTGAGACTTAGGTCAATTTTTGTCCTGTAGATGTGCAATTGCTCCAATACCATTTCTTGAAAAGGCTGTTTTTCCTCCATTGAATTGTTTTTACAACTTTGGTCAAAAACTAGTTGGGCACATTAGTGTAGCTCTATTTCTGGGTTGCTTTTCATTCCCTCTATCTATCAATACCATGCAGTCTGGATTACTATAGCTATATAGTAAGTCTTGAAATCACATAAACTGATTACTTCCACTTTATTCTTCTTCATCAAAATTGTCTTAGCTATTCCAGTTTCTTTGTTTTTTCATATACATTTTAGAATAATGTTGTCTACATCTACAAAAAATCTTTCTGGACTTTTCCTAGGAGTTGATGGTATCTGTACATCAATTGAGAAAAACTGACATTTTTACTATGTTGAATCTTCTAATTCATAAACATGATATGTTTATTTAGGTCTTTGATTTCTTTCATAAGCATTGTATAGTTTTTATCATAATTTATCATATAAGTTTTGTACATACTTTGTTAGCTTTCCATCTAAATGTTTTATTTTTGAGCAATTATAAATAATTGTAAATGCATTTTAAAATGTTATGTCCCACATGTTCACTGCTAGCATATAGAAACGCAATTGATTTTTGTTTTCTTTGCATCCTGCAGCCTTGCTTAACTCACCTATTAGTTCCAGGAGAGTTTTTGTTGTTGTTGCTGTTGTTGTTGTTTTTGGTAGATTACTTGAAGTTTTCCATAAAAATCACATCAATTACAAATAGAACAGTTTTATTTCTTCCTTTCTAATCTATATACCCTTTATTTCATTTTCTTGCCTTACTGTACTGGCTAGAAGTCGCATCATTATGTTAAATAGGAATTGCCTTGTTTCAAATCATAGGGAAGAGCATTCGGTCCTTTATCAAATACAATATTTGTATGGTTTTGAAGTTGTTCATCAAGGAATTCAAGTTGAGTAAATTCTCCTCTATTTCTACTTTTCTAAGAGATTTTTAAAATCATAGATGTGTGATAAATTTTATTTGTAGAACTTTTTCTGCATCAGTTGACATGACCTTGTTATTTTCTTCTTTATCTTGTTAATATGATAGAATACATTGATTGATTTCCAAATATTGAACCAGTCTTGCATCTTTGAAGCAAATCTCATTTGGCCTATAAGAATGGTATGAGATATGTGTGTGTGTATGTGCGTATACACATATATATGAGATTTATTTTTTTGCCAATATTTTGTTAAGAATTGTTATGTTCATATTTCTGAGAGATATTTATCTGTCTTTTTGTTTGCTTATTTATTTGTAATCTCTGCAACTCGCTTAGGTATCAGGATAATACTAATATTATCAGGATAATACAATGAATTGGGACATGTTCCCTCCTCTTCTATTTCTTGGAAGAAATTATATAGAATTGGAAAATGTATTGTATTTACTCATAATTTTACTTATCATGTTCTTTTTTCTTGATGCCCTGAATTTTATTTTAATATTTTCTTTCTGCTTAGAGAACTTTCTTAAGTAACTCTTTTTCCTGTTTTAAAATTTATTTTTATTTATTTTTTAGAGATAGAGTCTCACTCTGACACTCAGACTAGAGTGCAGTGGCATGATCATAGCTTACTGCAGCCTCAAACTCCTAGGCTCAGGTGATTCTCCTGTCTCAGCCTCCTGAGTAGCTGGGGCTACAAGTGCACACCACCATGGCCAGCTAATATTTTTATGTTTTTTTTTTCTCGAGATGATGTTTCTTTCTGTTGCCCAGGCTGGTCTCACACCCCTAGGCTCAAGCAATCCTCTTGCCTCAGCATCTCCAGTAACTCTTCTAGGAAAGAGCTTCTGGTGACAAATTTTCCGTTTTCCTTTATCTGATAATGTCTTGATATCCCATTCATTCCTGATAGGTATTGTTGCTGAGTAAAGGTTTCTAGGTTATCTGTTCTTTTATTTCAACACTTGAAAAATATGTTGTCACTGCCTTCTGGCCTCCATAGTTTCTGATGAGAAATTTGTTCTCTTTCTAATTGTTTTTCCCCTATAGTGGCATTTTTCTCTGGCTACTTTCCAAGATTTTTTTTCTTTGTAGTTTTCAGTAATTTAGTTATGATGTGTCTTGGTATGAATTTCTTGGGTTTTATCCTGTTTAGGGTTCACTCAGCATCTTGAATCTGTAGGCTTATTGCCAAAATTGGAAAAAATTCAGTCATTATTCCTTCAAGTACTTTTTCAGCTCAATCCTCTTTCTACCATCCTTTCCAAACTGTTATGAAATGAATTTTACATATTTTGTTGTAGTCCCACATGCCCCTGAGACCTATTCATATTTCTGGTTTATAGTGTCTCTGTTGTTCAGATTAAGTAAATACCTTGGTTCTAACTTTCAGTTCACGGATTTTTCATTCTGTCTCTCCATTCTGCTGTTGTGCCTATCCAATGAGTTTTTTATTTTGGTAGTTGTATTTTTGAGTTCTAGAGTATTTGTTTGCTTTTTCCTTATATCTTCCTATTTTTTCATTTGTTTCAAGGATATCTATAATTGTTTCCTGAAGCATATTTTTTATGGATACTTTGAAATTTTATCAGATAATTCTAACATCTCTGTCATCTCTGTGTTGGCCTCTATTGATGGTAATTTTTCATTCAATTAGAGATCTTACAGGAACTTGGTAAGACCTATGACATTTTCATATTATGTTCTGTGACTATGGATCATGTTCAAACCCTCTATTTTAGCAGCTTTATGACACCAACCAGCAGAGGAAAGGGGATGAGGAACACTGCCTTGTTCCTTCCAGGTGAAGTTAGAAATCCAGGCTCCTCATTTCACCCCTGTTACCACTGGTGGGGAAGGGAGAATCCTCATTACTACTGGGTGTGGATGGAAGTTCTGGCTCTTCACTAAGCTTTCACTGATATCATCCTGGCTGGGAGGGGAGGAGTACCTCATTATTGCTCCTTACGTGCCCTCCGCTGACATCACAAGGACATCTTAACTGCTTGGTGTTGATGGTTGGTGAAAGTCCTGACTCTCCACAAAGTTTTCTTGAAGACTACCCCAGCAGGGATGAAAATGGATGCCTTTTTATTTCTGGGTGGTGGAAGTGAGACACAATTACCATCCCTGATGTCTTCATTGGCATGAAAGCCCCATCTGCCTACTTGGCCTTCTTTGATACTTCAGCAAAAGTGTTGGGGTGCATGACTCTCCCAAGAATGGAAATCTAGGCTTCCCACTTGGCTTCTGCTGGCTACGGTTGTGTCACAGCTTTTTTCTGTGGTATTTAGCTAGAGTAGAGGAGCAGGGCGTTGTTGTCTAAAAGTGTTCTCTTTCTGTGTTGCTCTTTTCCTCATTATTTTTGGCTAGAGATAACAGATTTTCTTGGTGGTTTTGTTTTGTTTTTGTCACTACACATTGATATTTTGAGGTTGCCAGCTTCTTCAACTTCAAGTCTGAGATATAGGAGAAAAAAGAAAGTCCAAGAGCTCACGCTAGGGACCTGGTTGTTCTGCCTTCTCATCTCCACAGTTCAGGGTCACTTTATATTTATTATATATTATATGTAAAACGTATATATAATACATATATATGTATATATTATATGATATATTTATATAATGTCTAGAATTTTTAGTTGTATTTAGTAGGAGAATCAAGGAGAACTACATATATCTTTGTAGAAACAAATGCTTTTTATGTGCATTATTTCCCTTCTGTTAACAGATATTTTCATGCTGGTTATATCAATACAACAATTATATTGCTCTTTATTTCTAATCTAATTAGGGACACCCTTTGCAGAAGTATATTGATGTCAGTTTTCCCCATACCTTATGCCCAATGATGACTTTACTTCTACCTACTGAAATAAAAGTAAAATGAAAAAAGTGGTTAATGGCCAATAAAGAATAAAAAATTTAGGAACAGTTATAGAGAAAGCATAAAAACAGTTAAGCAAAACAAATTAATAATTATGTTAAAGTTCTTCCTAGATCACCTTATGAATAGGAATATGTGGGAGTGATTGAATCATACTATTAGTTTGAGAATGAAATGGTATTGCACTCCAAAGTCGTTCTTCAAAAGGAGTCCGAAGTGACCTTGTCACATACACCAACGTGAAACAATGTCGTCATCTCTGCTTGCTTCTAAGATAAACTCCTAGCTTTTGCATACGACTTACCCAGCCTTGATGGTTCTGGCACTCACTCATTTTTCTAGCCCCATGCCTTTGTATTCTGGCTGGAAGGAGTTATCATTTTATAAAGCATACCAGGCCTTCTATTGCCTCTAGACCAACACTTGTTGTTCCCTTTCTCTGGAAGGTCATCTCACTGCTCCCACCCCTCCCCTTACTCCTGTTCATGGTCTGGAAATCACTTTGATTAACAAAGCTTACTTAACCTCCCCCTCTGTCTCAAGTCTGGATTCGTTCCTTCTTCTGTGCTGTCATATAACATGGTACTTCCCCCTGTTTAATTGTCTGTTTAAGACTACAACTGTCATAAGGGCACAAAGTTTTGTCTAATTCTTTGTTGTCTCTCATTATCCCGTTACCTGCTATATCCTTTTTATCCCTGCTGAAGGTCATGGAATTTTACAACTTGGCCACCAGTTCTCCAATTGTTTACATAAATTAGAAAGGGTCAGACAGTATCAGAGACAGTCATAATTTGCAGAATTCTCACTTGTTCTCAATTCTTTGTACCACACCCTGTTTAAATGGATGAAATGGGAGAAAAGTGGTAACATGGTGCAACTTAATGTGTTGAAAACAATATAATTGCCAAATAAAATGCTTGCAATTTTATTTACACACATATTATTCAGAAGATAATCCAAATGTTTTAATATGAGAATATGAGAGGAAAATATGTTACTGGATGACTGAAGTACTACAAGGTGCAGTAGACTAGACCTCACAGATCATCAGATCAAATACCAGGTCTTTGATAATTCCAAATCTGGTCTTAATGGAAACACAAAAGGAAATCGTTTAAATCTGTCCATTGACTCCTTCAACTATTTATCAAATATTTTTGGGTCCTTTGGAAGATGTACTTGCCTTAAAGTAGCTTATTATGTGGCTGGTTCCAGTGGCTCACACCTGTAATTCCAGCACTTTGAGAGGCTGAGGTGGGAGGATCGCTTGATGCCAGAAGTTCGAGACCATTCTAGGCAAAATAGCAAGATCCTGTCACTACAAAAAAACAACAACAACAACAACAACAAAAGTAACTTGTTGTGGAATAGAGCTGTAGTTACTATAAACAAGTCACAACGTGCATCATGAACTAAGAATTATGATAAATCCAGTCCTAACCAGCTGAGATTGAATTGAAATAAAAATATGACACACGTGATATACACATGCTATATGTGTTCAAAAATGCTTACCTTTGGTTATGGAGGTGACGAGATTTGAACTGAGTTTGAAGGATAAGATTTGGACAGTTAGAAATGGGGGAGACTGTTGTATAGAGTGGAAAATACAGGCTTATGATGGGGACTGGCAGTAGTTGGAAAGGATGGGAAAGCAGGCTAAAATCTATGGGCATAGTGGGTTTCAAGGCAGAACAAGCAAGAGTAAGGACCAAGTCCTAGATTGTACTGGGACTTGAATTCCAGGCTGAAGACATGACCTTTGGTTAATTGGCACTGTGAGCCTTTGAAAATTTCTGGGCAGAAAGTGGTATGATAAAAGCAGTGTTGTAGGAATATTAATTTGGTACCTGTAACCAGAAATCACTGAATGTGAAGCAAAATAGAAAAAGGGATGTATGTGTGGAGTTTAGAGAATCAATCAAGGCATAAAATAAGAAGGGCTTAAATGAGTATAGCAATAATGGAAATGAAAAACAACTGATATAATCCACATTTCCAAACCCACGCAGCCCTTAATAGGCATATTGAATGTGAGGTAGAGAAGATGAGGAAAGAAAAAGATCAAGGCAACTATGGCCTGTATATAAATTATAACTTACTTCTCCTTATGGTACCCAATAGGAAACAAATTTGACAGCAAACACCAGGCTTCACTCATTTTTCCATTCAGGCTGCTAATATCAGGTATTATAGTTCCAACGTATGTCAACTTGCTCCTTCCTTGGGATAGGCTAATATCCAGCAGGTATGTGTCAGTAAAGTTATAAAAGTTGTTAAAATACTGAAATACTTATTTGTGGTTGGTAAATTGCTGCTGCCCAAGTTCCCTTGCATGCCTCTCTACTAATCCCCCTTTGCAGACTCACCAGCCTATCCCAGCATCCAGCACCTACACAGGCGAGACCTGGCAGACAAGTTGGCATGTAGAAATCCTGCTTTGCTGCTACAGCTGATGTCTGTTCTCATTCATCAGCCATCGTGCCATTTTGTATTGTAATCTTTTTAATATTATCTCTGCCATGGATCGAGTTTTCTCCCAGAAGGGTCTCAAGTTCTTCAAGCAAATAGACTTCTGCTGGGCCCATACATGTCTGAAACCCTGTTGCACCAAAATTCACAAGGATTCACATTTAAATAATGATTAATTGGTAATTTTAAAACTGCTAATATTCGGTGGAAATGAGAATATAATAAGTCATGTATTTTCAATCCTGATAATGGGAATCATTTGACAATAGACTTATGAGTCTAAAAAGTTAACATTATTTTGCCTAAGATATATATATATATTTTAGCTGAAGTTTTACTCCATCACCCAGACTGGAGTGCAGTGGCATGCTCACAGTCACCCCAGTGTTGACTCGCTGGGCTCAAGTGATCCTGCCGCCTCAGCCTTCCAAGTAGCTGGAACTATAGGTACGCACTTTACCATGCCCAGCTAATTTTTTGATTTATTGTAGAGATGAGATCTTGCCAAGTTGCCCAGGCAGGTCTAGAACCCATGGGCTCAGGCAATCCTCTCACCTCAGCCTCCCAAAGTGCTGGGATTACAGGCCTGAGCCACCGCGCCTGGCCAAGATAATTTTTAATGGATAAAAGATTTAAGAGAACAAGATGTTTATTTTTTTTTTAAAGCTGTAAAAGTTGTAAAAAACTAGAATGAAACTAAATGTCAAACATTAAAAGAATAGTTAAGCCAAACTGGTTTGGTAATTTATAATCTCTTCTTTCTGTGATTCTGAGTTATTAGCTATTTTAGAAAGAAAAACAAATTTTAAATAATTCTAAAAAATCTCCAGGGTGTCTCTTCTAAAAGTGCTTGCCCACAAAATTTAATTATAAAACTCAGGATGATATCACTCTTCTCAGCCAGATGGCAAACACCTTAAGACAATTAAGAAAATAGTTTTCAACAAAAAGGCCTCACCTAAATATTCTGTACTCAGCCAAGTTGTATTTATGTGTGAATGTAATATACATGTGAGTGTAGTGTGCATATCCTTAATTCTTAACATGTGATAATTACTTTGCTGATGCATTCTCTTTGGTGCAGAGTTCTTTGAGGGTTTTGCTTTTTGTTTTTTTGATAGACTTCTCTTGATCCATCACTAATATCCAGGCAAGTCTGAGCAGGTGCTTACATTTGCAGCATGGCATCCTGCAGTTAGGGTGCCATTTGCTGCTCTGGCACCACACAGGGTACAAACTCATAATTTTGTCCAAATAGTCTGTACCCCAGCCAAATGAGCTAACCAATCGCGGGGAGAATGGCAGGGTGTTAATGCATCCCCACAGGTATGAATGTGCAAAATTCAGAGCAGTTGAAAAGCTCCTCATCTAATTCATTGATCAAAATAGAAAGGATCTTGGCTGCCTAATAAAATGAAAGTCCTCGTATACATACATAGGCTCTCATCTTGACTTGGTGAAAACATTGGTTCAGCATGCAGAAGACTGGTTATCTTCTAGAACAATCGATCCCTGTGCTTCAAATCTTAGCACAACTATTTGTAGGAACAGATTCTCTATTCAGATCAAATCCATAAAGTTGAGAAAAAGCATGGAGTCCCAGATACTTGCCCTGCCTGATCCCCTACCTAGATATAGCAGAAACTAAGACGTTGGAGTTGCATAACTCCAGAGGTTGCCATAATAATCTGCGTGAATGGGCATCCTTGGAGTTATGTAGTGCACAGCCTGAATGCAGCTCATGTGACTGCCCTAAAACTATGCCCTTTAAAAGCATTCATTAATCATTTAAGATGAATTGTGCAAGGAACAAAGACTGTTAATATTTATCAAGGTTCTAAAAAAATAATCTTATATGGTGTATTAGGAAGAATTCTGTAAAATATGTCATGTATAATATATGATTTTTTAAATATATGATATTAATACCAACTAAAATAGTAGTCTAAGGGTAAAATAGATGAGATAATGGAGACTTGTATGTATTTTATAAATTCCAAACTGGTTGATGGTTTAATTTACTTCAGTCAAGGAATTGCATTGTCAGCTGAAGAAGAATCTAATGTTAGCACAACGTGATAACTTCAAGAATCACACTTCCAGTAATAGTAGCTGATAACCGCCAAGATAGTTCTGAAAAGGGAAAGTGCTTATTTTAACAACAACAGAAAAAGCAATTAAGAAATAATAGTTGGTACATTTCCAAGAAGGAAACATCTCGTACTAAAAAGAAAAAAAAAATACCGTAGCCCTTTACCAAGACTTGTGAAAGTTGCTCAAACCACAGATTTAGTTCATTTGATTGATTTTGGATGAGGAATTTTCTCCCTTGGGAATAAAGGAAGTTGATTACACCTCTCCCACTAGAATTGTGCAATGCCTTTAAATAGTTCTCCTAAAGTCTGTTTTCCATTATCACTATGAATTTCACAATACATTTCCAAATGTACTTTTGAATATTTTTATCCAAAACACTGTTCATCAGTGTTGTAAACTCTTGATTACAAAAGGTATTGGAGAATAATATTGTAAGATTAGTTCTTTCTCATGTAATATTATTTTTAAAAATAATTTGTAATATCTGTAGCCAGAATCTGACCTTTTATATGGAAGGTTTCTTAAAGTTGCTTTTTCGTATTATTCTACTTATAGAATCATTTTATGTTAGCCTTGGAAAGATCATGGACATTAGTTGTAACTTCTGTATATTGTAGTAAAAGAAAAGAAAATAAAGTAACTTGCCAGTGACCCCATAGCTTGCTTGTGGAAGAGCCAAGATTGCAACTCAGTTGTCTTGACTCCAAGTCTAATGTCCCTTCATTTCACAATGTTGTTAGTCCCTCCACACCGAACCTACCCTCCACCAGAGCTTGCTTTCTCTTGACCTCCTTTATTGAGTGACAGCTGGCTCAGACAATGGGCTAAGTAGTGGTTAGGTCAGATAATTGGAAGACTTCCTGAACTTAAAAGTGCATGCTTCCCACTGAGAAAATGAGACAAACGGTGTTACAAACAGTGTGATATGGGCCAGTGCAGAGGTAAGGGTTGTGTGCTCTGAAGGTCCAGAAGAAAAGGCAACAAAAATCTGTCTGAAGACGTTTGAGAAACTTTGAAGAACCCATTAGAGTCTTGAAGGACACTAGAGGTTCACGCAGAGGCAGGAAAGCATACACAAAAGCAGAAGCAAAGTTGAAGACAGAAAGGGGAAAGAAAGGGAGGTACTGTTTACCAAGCGCCAGAGCATCTATCTGGCACAACAAACCTATAAAAGAATTGTAATTATCTCTTTTACAGTTGAGAAAATGAAGGGTTGAGGACATTATTCTAACATTTTCTGAATGCCAACTGCATGCCAGGCATTGTTGCTTTACTCACATTATTTCAATTAATCCTAACAAAAAAATTCATAAGGGAAGTACTGCTACTATTACACATGAAGAAACCAAGTCACAGAGAAATTAAGTAAACTGTTTAGATTGCTCAAACTCCCCTGAACTTCAGTGGGGTTGAGGACAGAAACGGTACAAAACTAGGCACTAGTTAATCC
This sequence comes from Tarsius wallacei, assembly GCA_963574415.1. Taxonomy (NCBI): domain Eukaryota; kingdom Metazoa; phylum Chordata; class Mammalia; order Primates; family Tarsiidae; genus Tarsius; species Tarsius wallacei. Next base: position 252 of record CAUYQG010038764.1, on the reverse strand, counting down.
TGAGCAGGTCCTGACCAGCATTCGACATTCACTGCTTTTTTTTTTTGTAGATTCAGAAGTAGGAAAGTTACAGACAGATCAAAGATTTCTTTATATTCTAGACTAATGAGAGGAGGTCTTATTCTGGTGGTACAGTTTTTTTTTTTTTTTTTTTTTTAGCTGAAGCCGTGCTATATTGCTTTAAATAATTATACTCCTGCCTCAGGCACCTGAGTATTTGGGACAACGAGTGTGTGCCGCCAACATGCCGGG
>CAUYQG010038760.1:0-13035 GCA_963574415.1 Tarsius wallacei | reverse complement strand
CACCACAGCCTCGACCCGCTGGGCTCTGGCCATCCTTCCGCCTCAGCCTTCCAAGTAGCTGGAACTACAGGCACACACTACCACGCCCGGCTGATTTTTTTTTTTTGATTTATTGTAGAGATGAGGTCTCGCCTGCCCAGGTGGGTCTCAAACCCGCGGGCTCAGGCATTCCACTCACCTCAGCCTCCCAAGGCGCGGGATTACAGGCTGAGCCACCGAGCCCGGCTTTTTTTTATTTTTTATTTTTTTTTGGTCTTTAATTTTCAGAAGTTTGACTGCGTTGTATTTTGGCATGAATTTTCATGAGTGCCCCCCCCCCCCCGCCTTCAGGGTTTGTTTAGCTTCTTGAATCCACATTATTTATTTATTTGCAAAAATTGTAAAATGTTTAGTGATTTTTAAGTGCTTTTTATCTCTATTTCTTCTCTCCTATATGACTCTGATGGCATGAATGTTAGATATTTTGTTGAAGCTTCACATGTTCCTGAGGGGTTTTTTTTTTTTAGTCTAATGTTTCTGTTATTCAGATTGAGTAATGTCTATGTTCTACCTTTACATTCACTGATTGTTTCTTCTATTCTCTCCATTCTGCTGTTGAGCACATCCCCTGAATTTTTAAAATTCATTATTGTATTTTTCAGTTCCAAAATCTTAATTTGGTTCTTCTTTGTATTTTCTATTATTTTAGTGAGGCATTCTGTAACTTTGCTCACGTTTTTCTGTTTTTTCATTTGTTTCAGGCATTTTTGTAATTGCTTATTTAAGCATTTTTATGATGATTGCTTTTAAATTTTAAATTTTTATGATGACTGCTTTTAAATCCTTGCCAAATAATCTCTGTCATCTCAGTGTTTGTGTCTGTTGATTGTCTTTTCTCGTTCTGCTTGAAATCTTTCTGGTTCTTGGAATAAGTAATTTTTTATTAAAAAGGGTACACAGGTGGTATTAAGTTATAGGACTCTGGATCTTATTTGGGCCCTTTGTTTTAGCAGACCTCCTCTGATAAATGTAGGGTGCCATTGCCCCGCAACTGCCAAATGGAGGTGGAAGTACAGGTTCTCCACTGTTGATACCAGGTGTGAGATGGGCTTGGTACTATTAGACAGGAGAGGAAATTAAGGCTCCCCACTGGCTCTCCCCTGATACCGCCCTAGCTGGGAGGGATGGGGAATCTCATTACTCCCAGATGAGTGCAAAAGTTCAGACTACCCATGTGTCCTCTGTTGATAGAGAGTGAGATGTCCATTACCACCCAGCATGGTTGAAGTCCTGACTCTGTGCTCAGGCTTCTCTGAGACCCCTCAGACAGTGAGCACCATGTTAGAGCCCAGCAAGGATGAAAGCATAGACTCCCCACCAAGCCTTTTGCTGGCAGCAGTGGTGGTAGAGCTGTAATTTGTTTTTCTGTTGTGTTTGACTGGAATAGAGTGGTTAACACCTAAGCAATCACCATCTTTCTGAGATGCCCTTTTCCTGGTATTCTGTCTAGAGAGCATACCTTTTTATCTGCTCCTGTTGGTGTTTCTAGATTGCCAGTTTCTCTAGTATCTACTCTGGGATATATGAGGCGAAAAGAAACTCCAGGCAACCTACCCTTACACTGTTCCTCATGTCCGAGGTCCCTGGCTGGTCTGCCACTTGTTCTCTACTTTTCAGAGTCTTCTTATATTATTTTATATAATGCCAGGGTTTTTATTGTACTTAGGAGGAATAGGGAAAAGTGCATCTGCTCTATCTTCCCAGAAGTGGAAGTCTCTAGATGTTGTAATTAAATTTAACTTAACAATTCCTAAGTAGCTCTATGGTTTGGATGTGTCAGATGAAATATAAGCCATACTTTCAAAGGCATGTATGTATCAAGGATGATTAAAGAAAAAAATTTCAGGAGGGGAGACTATGATCAAGGAAATTAAAGAAAAAATTTCTATTTTGTGTAAAATATGTTATCAGATTCAAGGAGAGAAAGCCTTGAGTTTCTTAAACCTCATGCTAATTGGTGGGAAGATTTGGTCATTTTTTGTCTCAGAAAGGAAAATAAATCTATATTTAAGAAAAAAGTAGCTATAACATTCTGCCTTTCTACTGAAATCCTCTAGAAAACTTTTCACTGACATTTGTGCCTCCTTAGCAAACACACTACGGTGGCCCCTGCCTTCTCTGGGATTCTGTTCTAAAGTGAGCTTCTGTTCCAGGTCGCCTGAACTGGTGGTCTACTGTGTGCACAAGCTGTAAGCGACTTCTTCCTTTGGCTACGACAGGGGATGGGAACTGCCTTTTACATGCTGCCTCACTGGGTAAGCTCCATAGCACAGACGGGGTGGCAGGGCCCAGGCCTGCTCAAAGCATTATTAAAAGACAGACATGTGTTAAGAAGAGCCACCCACATCACTGTCATCTGAAAAGTTGCTGACAAGTTGCCTGCACTTGGGGAGACAGAACACACATGAGAAAAGACCTGTCATAATAGAAGGAGGCCTTAAGCATGCGATTCAGGCATGAAAATTAGAAATTATGACCGGGGTAATCAAAGAGGACTTCCTAGAGTAAGTGGGATCTTTACTGAGACTTGAATTGAAGGAGTAGAAAAGAGGGTATTCCAGGCAGGGGGACCCCATGGATATGATACAGCAAAGACAGGAATCAGCATGGTGCTTGGAGGTAGGCCTAGCTAGGTAAGGCTCAAGCAGGAAGTCAGGGGAGCAGTACGTGAAGTTGGGTAGATGTGGGGCCACCATATTGACAGCAGTCAGTAATTGGCTTGGACTGACCAGAAGACAGACATAGGTACTGCTCGGACGAATCACAAGAGGATTAGCATAGTTGGACTTTACAGCAGAGAGATCAGCAACCTGTCCAACAGATATGTGAGCTTCCTGGTCACCAGCAGGCATGAATGAAAGCATCTGGCTGACGGAGAGTCATAGTAGACTTCCTGGAAGCTCAATTATCCCTTCTAGACCCAGCCTTATATTCATAAGGCTGAATCTGTTTTGTTTTGTTTTGTTTTTATTTTAAGCATGTGGGGTACAATTCAGGGTTAGATATGTAAATGTTCATTGTGCAGCTACCCTTGTTGATGAAGTATGTTTTGACAGGCTAGTTTGCACCAGGGCCCCAACTTTCAGGGCCAGTTGCTCTTCATCAGCTCTGGAGGATACAGTCTCTTTAGGAGATGGGACCCTAAGACAGGAACATGGTCCTTGTTGGTCACTCCTGACTCCCCCAGCAAACGTGGACTTAACTTGGTGCTGTGACCCAGAGCAAGAGCCATCCCCAGATCTCTCATGAGATCTGCAGTGAGGTCCATTCAGTAAGAGGTAGGCTGAGATGAGACTGGAAAGGGCTTCAAGGAGTTTTCCAAAATCTGGGGAAGGCCCAGGGAGGCCCAAAGGAGGATGGGGACCAAAAGCAAAGGGTTCATTCCACAGACTTGACCCTCAGAGACAGGAAAGGCAGAGATAGCCACTCACCTGCTTCCTCTCCACATCAAAACGAGCACATTCTGCTTGTTGACATTATAAAAGTACTCCACATTCATCATGGTAGGAAAATGAAACTCAGTCTCACCACCTAGAGACAGCCACCCTTAACAGTTGGGTATATTGTCTTCAAGTCCTTTGTCTGTTCATCAATGAAGTAATGATCTTGCTGTATTCACAGTTTGGAATCCAACATTTTCCCTTATAATTTAATTGAAAATATTTTACGCAATTTTTCTTCAAAAACATGATTTTTAAGTATTGAGATGTATTTCATCATATTGGCCAATACTATTTCTCTGTTACTGAATATATTTTACTTTGTTTTGTATAAAACCTGGAGAAAGAATATAAAAGAAGAGACGTCTTCCCTATGTCAAACAGCAACCACGTTGCAAAGTCTCAGGCATGGAAATGCCTTTGTCCCTCAATCTGCATCATGTAGAGTCACTGTCCCCCTCAGCACTACAGGTGGGCAGGGCCACACCCCATGGTGATGTTGTCTGCTGGCAGGTGATTTCCACCTGAGCACAGTGGGCCTCCCAGGCCTGCCTGTGAAGAGAGAGCCTCCCTCAGGCTAGCCGTGTAAACCTGCAGGAGTGGCAGGGCTGTGACTGGCCAGGGCTGCAAGGTCTCCTCCAGGAATCTCCTGCCACAAACAAGCCCAGAGCTCAGAGCCAGCTGGTCCTTTTATCGCAGCACTTTGCTTTCACTGTGTGCTCACATAGTGAGACTCCATGGGACTAGGACCACCCAAAGAGGCCATGTGACATTTACCAACTGTGCCTGTCAAGCACCTGCTAACTAGGCCTGCCATTGAGCTGGTATTGGGGGCACACGTAGAAATGACATAGTCCTAGAGTCAGGCACATAGGCAAACATGAATGAGACAAGGAGACACTCTCTGCAAGAAACCTGCCCAAGGAGCTCTGGGAACTGAGGCTGCCTGGGAGTCCCTGGAGGCTGCTGACACTGGCCTGAGGAAAGTGAGGGGCGATGGTGGCCTTTCTCCCATCTGTTCTGTAGAAAAGGCAAAGCCTCGCCTGCTAGAAAGCCCACAGCAGTCCTTGGTTGTTGCAGACCATGGATACACACCAGCTTTAGCCTTTAGAGACATCAGTCAGTTCAAGGCACTCCTCCTCTGAACACTCCAGAGGTTCCCAGCTCGCTCAAGAGCCCATTTCTACCCTCCTCCCATCCCTCCATCATGGCTCTAGCCTCCTCTCTCTTTTGCCCACTCTGGGTCTGTCCCTGGCCTTTCCCTGTGCCTGGGATAGCAATTTGGCTCCCTCCTTCAGCCACTCAAGCCTTTGTTCCCTTGTCTCCATTCACACTGTGACAACACACCCTCTCTGCTGTCATCTGCCTCATCTCTCCTTATGGTGCTGCCACCCTTGACGTCATGCATTATGTCCTAACTTAATGGCTGCCTCACATCCCACCTTCCCACAATATGTGCTCAGTGAGATTTTAGGAACTTGGTGCACCCTGGTCACTGCTATGCATATTCCCAGCACCTATGGTGGATAGATGAATGGGTGGTTGGGTGGATTCTCCCACTCTTTCCCCAGCAGCCAGGACTGCCCCTCTAGTCAGCGCTCCTCCCATGGACTGGGTTTCTTGACAATGTCTGAGCTGCCCAGGGCACATGCTCAGAAATGGCTGGTTTGTTATTACATAGGGTGAGATCTCGCTGAGAAGTAGGTACTTGCTCCAGGCCAGATGTGTGCAGTGGTGCCACTGGCACTCTGCTTCTAGGGTGTTTGAGACACCTCAGGGCTACAGATGTGGGATGTAGAAGACCCTGGGGAAGCCAGGACACTAATGGCCATCCTGGGAGGGTCCCTAGGTGAAGACACATGGATGGTTTATCCCCTAGGCTGTCTCAACCCAGAAGCAAGACCCAGACAGTGAACATCAGGTTCCTTAAAGCAAACCTGTGAGACTGAGCACAGGTTGTCAATGATCCCAGTGAGGGGCAGCACTGGATTTCCACCCACTGTGTTTTGCTAAGAAGGGAATGAGCTGCTTCATGTTCCTCCTTGTGTTAGTGGGAAGCCTTGGGAAAAAGGACAAAGGGGAATTATGAGCTCCTGACACAAAAAGAACAGCTGAGTAATGAGGACCTCTCTGTGTGCAGACGCAGGAGGCCAGCCTGGTGGGCCTTGTGGACTTGAGTCTCCTCTGGCTTGTCCCTTCCTCATGTACTTTCTCTCCTCTACTACCATGGCCTCTGGCTGCAGGAATGTGGGGGTTTCATGACCGGGACCTGGTATTACGGAAAGCTCTCTACACCATGATGAGGACGGGGGCCGAAAGGGAAGCCCTGAAGCGGAGGTGGAGGTGGCAGCAGACACAGCAGAACAAGGAGGTTGGTACCCACTAGCATAGCTGCAGCCCAGGACCCTCACCAGGCATGGCCTCAGTCCATGATGGAGTCCAGAGCGTGGCCTTGGGGCCCAAGTCCATCTTGTGAGGCCAGGCAGAAACAGCCCCTGGGATCAGTCAGGCCTCCCACACTTAAGCCCATGATAGAGGAGCTCATTCAAAGAGTACAGTCCCAGCAGGTTGCAGCCACGTGGCCACTTGAACTCCTTGAGGCATAACAGAAAAAGCCTCCCATCTTCACTCCCAAAAGTGTCCCAGCATGGATGACAAATTATATGGTCACTGCTGTCAGGTGCAGCCTGTTGCCCCAGCCTCATATGTGAGCTCAATTCAGACTCCCAGTCTTCCCTACTCACAGGGAATATTGGCGCTCTGCTCTCCTGGAAGAAGAATCTGCCTGCTTTTTGACCGAAGTTGGCCTTTACCCCATGAACTCTAATGGGCAGCCCCAGCCAGGTGCATGCACGGGTTAATGCTCAATCATCCCCACCCCCTGGGATGACCCTTGTGGGTGGGTGAATTCCCAGTAGCTCTGAAAGTTGAGATTGCAGTTTCTGAAAATAGTTTTCCATAGTAAAGTGGGGGAACAGTTGGTGATCACTAAGAGATGTGCCCAGCCTGGGTGCTGGTGGGGCTTGGGCCAAGCTGAGTGGTTTGGGTGGGATGGGTGCCGTGGCCCACCCCCTTCTCCTGAACCGGCTGCCTTTTGTGCCAGTCAGGGCTGGTGTACACAGAGGAGGAGTGGGAGCGAGAGTGGACAGAGCTGTTGAAGCTGGCCTCCAGTGAGCCACGCACACACTTCAGCAAGAATGGTGGCACAGGCGGGGGGTAAGTGCTGCACCTGCTCTCCCAAGGGTCACCTCAAGCTTCAGGCCACCCTGGGCTGCATATGGTGTGGGGCATGGTGCAGGTGGGAAGCAATACCCTCCTGAACTGGGGAAGAGGGTTGTGAGCATGGCTGGCCCCTGCCAGATACTGGGGAAGTGTCCACAGCCCCACATGCATTGCACGGGAGGAGGCAAGCTCAACGCAGGCCATCCCCAGGCCCATCTTCCTTGAACTTTGTCATGCAGAGGGCACAGCCAGCCTCAGGAGATACACATGACGGTTGTCCTTCCCACACACTGCCATTGCGCAAGCCAGGCTCTGAAGGCTCGAGCTGGGCCTTTTCCCAGCTCAATATTTAATTTGTGGCTTCAAGAATTCCCACTGAAAACAAAAGATCATTAAGCCAGCCTGGTATTTCCCAGATGTTGCTCAATGGCTATTATGTATGTTCTTGGCAAACAGGCTTCACAGCTGTGCACATTTAGGGGTAGCTTGGTCATTCAAAAACATCTTGAATATCCTAGTGTGGAATGCAGAGTATGGCCAAACGAGGTGACCATGGAGCCTTGGCCCATGGCACACTCTTTGGTTCATACTGTTTTGAACCTGAAGGCAAAGAAAGGTCTCAGCCAAACAGGAAAGTGTGGGAACTGACACCAAGGAGACACACAAAAGGGCCAGGGGACCACATGCAGCTCCAGCTACCTTCAGGATCACGGGCCCACAGCAGCCATCTGGGTCCTCACCCACCCACTGTGAGACAGCTGCTGCAGGCCCGTGATCCTGAAGGAGCTGTGTGTGGTCCCCTGACCCTTTTGTGTGTCTCCTTGGTATCAGTGCTCACAGTTTCCTGTTTGACTGAGACCTTTCTTGGAAGGATTGCCTGAGCCCAGGAGATCGAGGCTGTGGTGAGCCATGATTGTGCCACTGCGCCCCAGCCTGGGTGACAGAATGTGATGCTGGATCAATAATAATAATAATAATAATAATAATGTGTAACTGTCACTGAATACACCCCATCCAGAAGGAGCTGTGCCTACGGTCCCATGGCTGGTTAGCCTATCTGACCTCTGAGGACACAGCCTGGACCCCTACTGCCTGCTCCCGAGGATCAGAGGGGGTTCTGATGAGAATGGAGGAGGGGGGGCAGGGTGGTGTGCAGTGTTCGTCCCTGTCTCCCATCTCAAGGCAGAGCAGGACTTCAGGGAAGGGGCCTCCTCGGTGGTGGATGGCAACTCTCTTGTTCTCTCTGTTCCTTCTCTTTCCCCTACCCCATGAGCCTTGAGGATAGAGGGAGAGGCAGAGGGCATTGACTAGTGACCCAGCTGCTCTCCAGGTCACAGGCGGGCACTGGGGTTGCCAAAACCAGCTCCTGCACTTCCTCTGTCAGCCCAGCCAGAGCTGCCATGCTCCTCCACACTCCCCCTCCTCTCAGGACTCCTGAAGCACCTGCAGTGTCCCTGCCACCCCCTTCACCAGCAGCCTGGTTTTGATTGTAATGACAAAAATGCCCGTAGTCAGAAGCAATCTTTGACAGATGGCAGATGTTATTTATTCCCAAGACATTTCCTAGTCGTTTGAGTGTCCTTCACTGGAACATGGACCAGGAACCAGCAGGCTTGAGGCCCAGGATGACCAGATCCACTGGTGCCCTGCTGCATCAGGTGGGGCAGGGACATGGGGAGGGGCCAGGCAATAGCCGGGGCGCTGATCCCCCTGCTCCCTCCTCTGTCTACCTGCACAGACCAGGGGAAGAACACTATGTCTGGACTTCAAATAGTTCCTAGAGTTCAGCTCCTTCCCCCACAGCCCTCCCATGCAGGACTCAGTGTTGTCTGGCCCCGTATCTTCAGCCTGCACTGATGGTCCCCAGATCCCACAGCAGCTGGTTACCCCTAGGAGGAGGTGAGGGCTCCTAGATCCAGGCTGTCTTTGACCTTGACATGCTACTTCTGTAAATGTGTGGTGAGTCCTCGAGACATGGCATTTGAATCATTTCATCCAACCTTCCTGCCCTTTACCTCCCTTCTGAATAACACTCAAGGTGTTTCCTCCCCTGCCGTGTGTCCCACCTTTGCCACAGGATGCAGGGCCTCCTGCTCCCCATGAGAGGCACTGGAAATGAGACATGGTGACCACAAGCTGTGCTCATACTCAGTACTCAGTACCATTTCCGGTGACAGGTGAGCAGGGAGTCCCCTGCCCAGAGAACAGGTGTGGGGAGTATCTTAGGAGCTGCTTGGAGCAGGTGACAATGCACACTGGTGCCTGGGTACTGTCAAGACGTGTCCCGTGCCAGGAATTGTGGCTCATACCTGTAATCCCAGCACTTTGGGAGGCTGAGGCAGTAGGATGGCTTGAGGGAAGGAGTTCAAGACCAGCCTTGGCAATATAGCGAAACCGCACTCACTCAGAAACCTGGTTCCCATGGATGAAAGGGAAAGGAAAACAGTATTGGCCCTTGTGTCCTGCTTTGGAACCCCCCTAATACTGGGACAGTTGGGAACAGACCCCATTCTGCTTGTCCTTGACATGGACAATGGCCAGAAGTCACTTTTAAACCTGTTACCTTCCCAGAAAGTGACTAGGCTAAGTATCTGAAGAGATCAGAAGGGACCAGAGGCCAGACTTGAGTGTGAGTAGAGCCATCATCTTGTCTCCCTCCCATCAGGACTCACAATGGCCAGGCACCAGCTCACAGGAAGAGCCAGGCAGGAGATCCTGGAGACAGGAGAAGGGGTGGAGACCAGGCTGGCGCCCAGGCAGGGCGGGCCACCAGCTGGATGGCACCTTAGAGAGGTTCCTTGAGGATTGATGCCTCTAAGTCTGTGAGCACAGACAAAGCACCCTCAAAGACCCTCAGGAGACGAGGCCAGGTATGGGCTTCCTATTCAGATTCAGATATATGAGAAAGGCAAGTGGATGGTACTGCAGAGACAGTGAGTACAAGGATGAGCTGAGGCCCAGGCAGGGGCAGGTGCCTCTGAGCACAGACTGCAGAAGGAACTCGCCCTGATGCTTCAACTTGCAAATCAAAGACAACCATTTCTATGTAGTCAAGACAACTCAATCTAGATGCTCTGTGCTACTGCTGCTGCTGCTAAGATCTTACCTCCAGTTTATAACTGTGGGACTAGATTGCAGACCCAGACCTGACCGAGTCCAGAGCCCTGGAGTTTCCCTGAGCCACTGTGGCAGTCTGCAGTGGCTTCTTAAGAAAGAGTGCCTGCAGATAGACATTCTGAGCCCTCGTATATCTGAATTTGTCTTTAGTCTACCTCACCCTTTGATGCATAGTTTGGCTGGGTTTGAAATTCTTACTTGGAAATTATGAGATGAATGATGTCCTTAGAGAAGACAAGTCAAATAGAAAGACACCATCTTCTGGGCACTCATCTAGGTCAACTAATTTGAAATGAGAAGCAATGATATGAAATCCAAAGGCTAAATATAGTCAGTCTCTTACTTCATCTTTACAGGCTCTGAAAAATATTTCTTCATTAATTCAGCATGTAGTAATTGCCTACCATGTGTGCATTTTCACATACCCTGCCCCATTTAATCATCACAGTAACCCTGTGACTTGAAGGTTTTAATTCTCATTGACCATATGAGGAAACTGAGATTCAGAATGGAAAGTGGTTTGTCTAGGTTAACACTTCTACTGAGTGGCAGACCTGTAGTCCAGTTCAAATCTTGTGCTTCTCAGGTCCCTGCTCCCTCCATTCTTCCCTGCCCCTCAGCTCAGAAACCTGTGTCTCCAGGATGATAGAGCACTGGAGTCCTGCTGCCTCCTCACTATTAGTTCTGTGAGTGATGGAATAACGCCTCCTTATTTTCTGCTCCAATCTCCCAAGGTAATTATGCACCACGGTCTCCTCTAAAGGTTGATGTGCTTTGTTGCAATCCTACAACACAGAAGCTCCAGAATGTCTTTCTGATTCAAAATGTGGGAAGTCATAACTCTGAAGCATATACTTCTAGATGCTTCTGTTTTCAGTCTATTTACACTCGTGTCAAGACTAGAAGATCATGAACAGGATTCAGCTGTTGTGTGGGTAGTGGTCCATCGGATACGAAAATATGGGATGTGTTTACAAAATGTTCAGAATTTTTTATTAGAAGATATATTTATTTTATTGTGGGTTGATGCATAAGTTTGTAGTGTTTTTCACTTGTCAATGGAATGTAAATGTTGCATAATGGTTGACTGGCCACAGTTCATCACATTTGCCAATTCTTGGGTTGACTGATGTGGATCATCGTGGATCAAAGCATTTAAATGGTCTTCATTGAAACCCAATGGTCTTCCTGAAGGTGGAGAATCACTCGGGTCAAAGCGGCTCTCTCTGAAACGACAAAACCATTTTCTTGCCTAGGCTCCCCTGAGTCCCTGAAGGAAATGAACAGAAGAGGAACCCTCCATCCCTCCAGCCCCCACTGCATCCCTGTCAAACACCCTCAGAGAACAAGCCCCCCATAGCCATAGGCTCTGGTGGGTTACCTCTGCCTGCAGAGAGACCTCATCTTAACAGTGGCCAGCATCCCTCACCTGCAGGTGCTCTCTGACTTGTCTTCTGAGACCACTTAACTCAGGGTGGGGGCAGGGAGCTAGAGCCTGTGCAGTTGCCATCAGGGGATAGCATGGGAGGTGGCCTCGGGTGTTGTGGCTGCTGGGGTCCATGGAGATAAGATCCAGAGTGGGGGAGGCTCAAGACCTGCATAGAGTAGTCTCCGTTCTCTCCATCCTTCATCCCAGTGGAGTCTGGTGACAGACTGGCTCTGTTTTGTCTCCTAGCATGGACAACGCTGAGGACCCCGTGTACGAGAGCCTAGAGGAGTTCCACGTTTTTGTCTTAGCCCATATACTGAGGAGACCCATCGTGGTGGTGGCAGACACAATGCTAAGAGACTCAGGTGGAGAAGGTGAGTTCTTCAAAGAGACATACTTACTCATGAAAGGAAGCATAACATCCCAGTTAAAGAACAGGCACATAACATAAAGGCTGAGCTCCCAAAAGGCCATGGACAAAGATGGTATTGTTTCTCTTCATTTCTCTACTCAGCATGTTTCTTTTTCCTCCCTGGCCGAGACTAAGCCCCAAGGGACCCCAGCCCCCAATGACGCCCAGAACATGGCAGACAGCCCATATCCCTGCAGTGGCTCCAGCCCATGTCTCTGAGCTCCTCAGGCACTCCAGTATCCTTCTGCCTCTCTTCAGGTGGCATGTGTGTTCAAGAGAACAGAAAGAGGAAGGAAAGTGTAGAGCCACTTGGCAAGGCTGGGGTGGGATCAGAACTGGCAAAGGAAGAGGCAAGGACATGAATGGCCTGTGTATGGCCTGGTACGGCCTGGCCACTGAGAGTCAGGCATTGTGCACAGCCTCTTCTCCAATGCTCCTCCCTCAGCCCTCACTGCAACCTCCCAGGTAGATAACAGTCTTTCTGCTTTACAGTGGGGTCCGTAAAGTGCCTTCAAAAGGAAGTCTGGACCTACCTGGGGCTTAGAGCTCAGACTGGGCTTTCCCTGAAGGACCTCATAAAGTCCTGGCACTGCTCCCAAACGCTGCTGACTCCAGGAGACTGAAGCCCAGAGAGGTTAAGCAATATCCCCAGCAGGGTTCACCCAGGACAGAGAGTGCTTCAAGGCCTGTCCTTCCTGCAGCCTGCAGCTTCCCAGGGCATCCCTCCTGCCCAACTTAAACCTGCATGTTAACAAAATTTGCAGGTCTCCCGGGAAACCCAACAAATTAGGATATGGCTCTTCATGCTGAGTCACAGCTGCCACGAGTGTGTGATGTGGCCACCATGGTACGTGGGTGGGGAGCTAGTAGGACACAGGTCCTGCTCAGCACCTCCCCCTTCCCTGTGTGGCCCAGGGACACAGGCCTGCTGAGTCTGCACTCTCAGGAGCAAACCAGGGCTTGACCAGGACCCTGCTGGGAAAGCCCCAGCCAAGCTTCCAGTTCCATAAGACCTCCTGGAAGAGGGTCCATGCTTCCTTCCATTTGACCTGCAGCCCTCTTGCGGACACCTCCCTTCCTGCCTCTCAGTGGGATTCTGTGGGCAGAGCCACACTGACCGATTTAGACAAAGTGAGGGTGGGAGGCAGCCCTGAGAGTTCATCAGAGATGTGGTTCAAGCCGGGCTCGGAGGCTCAGCCTGTAATCCCGCGCCTTGGGAGGCTGAGGTGAGTGGATTGCCTGAGCCCACGGGTTCGAGACCCTCCTGGGCAACTTGGCGAGACCTCATCTCTACAATAAATCAAAAAAACTAGCCGGGCGTGGTAGCGCGCACCTGTAGTTCCAGCTACTTGGAAGGCTGAGGCGGAAGGATCGCC
>CAUYQG010038758.1:0-26841 GCA_963574415.1 Tarsius wallacei | reverse complement strand
TGAGAGTGGAATAAATAGTAAGCCAGTCAATATATCAATTGATTTATTCAATCATTAAGTGCCCTCTGAATTTCTCACTGGTTATATGGAAAGGAATAAAGCCCTGTTTTTGAGAGGCTTCTATTCTAGAATTGTGTTTTTCAATGGAAATATAATGCAAGACTCAGATGCAAGCTACATTTGTAATTTTAAAATGTAATGGAAAAAATAATGTAAAAATAATGCAGTAATGTAGAAAGAAACAGATGATATCAATTTTAATAGTATATTTAAATTAACTCTATATACTCCTAATATATAAGTAACCCAACATAACCAGGTATATGCATAAATATCTCAGCAAATTATCATCTCAACACATAATTAGCATGAGTATGGTGATATTTTGCTTTTTTATTTCATTAAGTCTCCAAAATTTGGCATCCACACCTTTTTCAATTTTAATTTAATTTTACTTTATCTTATTTTATTGCAGAGATGTGGAGTACAAGTCAGGGTTAGGCACATAAGTAGTTTATGGACAAGTGAAGTGTGGGTCCCGAACTGGTCCTCACTTCCCCTAGTTTGGGATCAGGCTTCCTTAGTGATGACGTATGTCCTACCCTCTCCCTTCTTCTCCTAGCAGTATCCCACTACTGCCATGCCTCTCTTACACTATTGTGATAAATGTTCAGGACCCACTTATAAGTGAGAACATGTGGTATTCAGTTCTTTGTTTCTGTGATAGATCACTTAGTACGATGGACTGTAAATCTATCCAAGTTGCTGCAAAATCCATAATTTTTCCCTTCTTTATAGCTGCAGAGTACTCCATCATGTATATGTACCTCAATTTCTTTATACAGTCCACTTTTGATGGGCAACAGGATTGGCTCCATGTTTTTGCTGTTGTGAATAGTGCTGCAATAAACATGCATGTGAAGGTATCTTTTTTTGTAGAATGATTTCAGTTCCTCCAAGTATATTCCCAGAAGGGGACTGCTGGTTCGTATGGAAGGCCAATTTCTAGTTCTTTTAAAAATAGTCACACTGTTTTCTGTAGAGGCTCAACTACTTTGCATTCCCATCAATAGTGTAGAAGTGCTCTTTTTTCTGTGCATCCTCTCTAGCATCTGTTGGTTTTTGTTTTATTTTATTTTATTTTATTTTATTTTATTTTTTATTTTTGACTTGGAGTCTCACTCTGTCGCCTAGACTGGAGTGCAGTGGCCACTCCTGGCCACTGTAGCCTCGACCTGCTGGGCTCCGGCGATCCTTCCGCCTCAGCCTTCCAGGTAGCTGGAACTACAGACGCATGATACCATGCCTGGCGAATTTTTGAATTATTGTAGAGATGAGATCTCGCCAATTTGCCCAGGTGGGTCTCGAACCCATGGGCTCAGGCAATCTACTCACCTCAGCCTCCCAAAGCATGGGATTATAGGCTGAGTCATCGAGCCCGGTTTGTTTTTATTTTATTAATGATAGCCATTCTTACTGGAGTTAAATTGTACCTCAATGTGGTTTTGATTTGCATTTCTCTGTTGATTACTAAGGCTGAGCAATTTTTCATGTGTCTGTTGGCTGTTCATATGTCTTCTTTTGAGAAGTGTCTATTCATGTATTTTGCCCACTTTTTCATTGGGTTGTTTATTTTTTTCCTTATGGATCATTTGAGTTTCTTGTAGATCCTATGTTAGGCCTTTGTCAGACAAACAGTTAGCAAATATTCATTCTGTATGACCCCTACCTATCACCGTACACAAAAATCAACACTAAATGCATCAAAGAACTAAATGTAAAACCTCAAACTATAAGAATCTTAGCAAGTACAGGAGGCACCCTTATGCACATTGGAATAGGCAATCGATTCTTGATCATAACCCCAAAAGCATATGCCATAAAAGATAAGATAGACAAGTAGGACCTCATCAAATTGAAAAGCTTTTGCACAGCAAAAGAAACCATCAAGAGAGTGGGAAGACAACTTGCAGAATCTTAATTTGGCCTAGCCATGGTTTGAATGCTCAATAGCCACATGTGACTGCAGAATTAACAGCCCAAGTCTGGAAAGATAAGACAGGTATGTAAACAAATAAGGACAATATTAAGAAAGACAGAACCTAGTGAAAAAATGAAGAAGGCAAGAGCCAAGTCTACCTTTCAAGAGCACTCCAAAGCAAAATATGCAGTCAAATATTTCCTGTGATTCTCAGGGCTATTCCCACTATCCTTATTAATTTATGTAAGCAGATGCAAAGTCTTTCTTAAACAGTTCTATAAATTATTAAAAATGATTTTAAGCATGATATAACATTCTATGTTTGTTTGCTTTTTTTGTGGTCATGTACAGATTGAAAAGTACATGCTTTTCAATTCCACATGAATGTAGGTATAGTGGTTTTCATCAGGCTGACTCCTTTGCCCATCACATTCCTTCCAATTAATGGGACAGTGGCAGCTGCCCCGTCTATATCCCTCACTGAAATGTATAAAATCAGGCCACAAAAATAGAGGCCTCAATGAGCTGAAAGGAAATGAAGTGGGATGGGGGGGGGGAGAGATTTAATTTGTCAATATTCTTCATTTAATAAATATAATTGAGATGGCTTAAAAACTATTAAGCCCAAAACTCAACAGTGATTTCATTTTCAAATGATTTGGGGTTGTTCTCTACTTTAGGAAAATATGACTTTGTTATAGTCTTTAAGAAGGTGCAGTCTCCAAAGCCAGACTAGGCAGTAAAATGAAGCATAATTGACTAAGTGGCTCAAAAGACAGGGAGAAATGTAATTCAATAAGTAAAAGTATTAAAGAGATACGCAAAATTCATGAGTTTCTTACACCTGGCATTTTAGGATAAGACTGTTCTTTACTTTAAAATTGGACCTTTAGCAGGATTACTCAATATCAGCAGCATAGAAGTTGGCTCTGGAACTGTAATTTAAGGTGTAAATTAAGGTGACCTCAACTTGGATGAAATACCTTTAAAGAAGCTGAGATATAAAATATGAGTGATTTTCAGGAAATGGAAGACAATTGGGAGTTGTTGAAAATGGACCAACAGAAGTGAAAAGGGGAAATAAAGAAACAGATTACAGGACAAAAGCCTGAGCACCTAATTTAAAATAAAAATGGTTTCCTATGGTTTATGATGAGTGATAAACAGAGTCCACTGTGTGGCCATAAAAATATATCTTTAGCTCAGAAAATATGAGCCTCACTGTCAGCTTAATGTAGTGATTTAAACTCATAGCCTTTCTCCTTGAAAGAGTTACAAGGCTAAAGTTACCAATCATTCTAAATGATGTGCATTTGGAAATTATGAACTATAGCCAAGTGGCATTAGTTTTTACCGTAATTTAATCATGAATTTACCTATTTCAAGTTACTGTTTAGTTACATATTTCTTAGTGCAGCTGGAGTGGTAGACTATTAATAGCTATAAAACTCCATTAAATTGGCATTAAACTTCTGAGAAAAAACCCATAAAACTCTAAAGAAAGCTGTACACTGGAGTTCTGCCTCCTCTGGCTTCAAGTCAACTTTGTTATAATAAAGTCATTCAAAAGACTCAACAAGAAGCCAAAAGTGTCTATTGAGAAACCTCATGGTGTTATAGCAGGAAATCTCTGATTCACCTAGAAGACTAATGAGTATAAAAACCATAGGAAATTCTGAGATAAAGCCTTCTAAGAAACATTAAAATAGCAAATGGGGATGTTGATACTATTAGCATATGAAGACAAGGCAAAAAGAGAAGAAAGGAAAAAAAAGGGATAAATTGACCATTCACAATACTTCCATAGAAAGTCTGCTCCCTGTATCTGGGCAGCAGAGTCTCCAATCTCAAAGTCTGTCATTTTATAAACACGCTCAGGAAAGAGCAGAATCACAAGTCACTGAATGTCAAGCAGAGTAAAACAAAGTGCAGGAGCCACACTATTTTAAATGAAAAACAATTGAGAGACCATCAAATTGGACATTTGGAGCAAATACAAATCCATTTTTGTCCCTGGAATTTTTTAACTGGAAAATGGAGGCAGGAAGATGAAGACAACATTTCTGAATGAGTATTAAAATCGAATGCTTACAGCATTGTTACTCAAGCTCTGGTCCATGGGCCACAAGCATCTGCCTTACCTGGCAGTTTGTCTGAAATGCAGAATCTCAAACTCTCCTCCTTTAGGCCACAATCATATTTATAAGATTTCAGATTTTTTTTTTTTTTTTTTGAGTTGGAGTCTCAATCCGTTGCCCAGGCTGGAGTGCAGTAGCACTCTCATGGCCACCGCAGCCTCGACCTGCTGGGCTCCGGTGATCCTTCCGCCTCAGCCTTCCAGGTAGCTGGAATTACAGGTGTGCACTACCATGCCTGGCTAACTGTTTGTTTATTGTAGAGACAAGGTCTTGCCAAGTTGCCCAGGCTGGTCTCAAACCCATGGGCTCAGGTAATCCACTTGCCTCGGCCTCCTGAAATACGGGGATTACAGGCTGGGCCACTGAGCCTGGCTGATTTCAGATGATTTTTAAGTACAAGAAAACTTGAGAAGTAAAGCATCACATCACTTTCATAATTTAAGACATACAACAATTCTATCAGTTGTTACCCTCATTTCAGAGATAGAAAAATGGGAGCTGTCCAAAGTTGCTCTGTTAGCCAAATTTAGAAATGAAACTCCAACTTAAATCATTTAAATTTCTCTAGAAACTAATTCCTCTAAAAACAATCATAAAAACATTAGTAAGCCAAAGTGAACAAGAAAAGATTCTTGAGATTGTGTTTCATTTGTTCTTATTTGTTTTTCTCACTTACCTGGAGTGTCTGGCAGTTGCTTAAGGTTACTAGATTAAGAATTTATTTGTGGGGTGCCTGCTTTGTGTGAAACATTGTGTATGTAAACAAGCAATATCAGACAAAATCCCTCTTCCTGGAGCATTTGTCTCGGAAGACTGCATACAGACTTTTACAATTAAAACACTCAAGACGAGGCGATTAGTTCTTTGTGTTGAGTGGCCTAGGCAAGAAGTGCTACCCAATGGCAGAGGAGTGTCCATTGCATATCACATCTATCAGAGTAGCCCATAGAGCAAGGCAAGTAATATTATTACTCAATAAATATCAGCAGTTCATATGATTGTTTTTGTTTACTTTCCTGGAGGTGGGATCACCATATTTTTTCTGGGAACAGTGGGAGGAGTGATCTTGCTGGTAGATAGGATGAAAATGAGAATTTTTGAATACACTTTAAAGGCTCAGTTGTGAAAAGTTAGCCAGTTTCAATGAGTTAAGACAATATTCTCTAGGCAATGTTGAGAGGATGAATATCATAATGAAAGAGGAGCCTTCGTAATCATTTACAAACATTGTTATTACTGAGTAATTAGATAATTCCCAAGATTTGGGAGAACCCTTATAGCTCTTATTTAAAAAGTCATAAAGGTAAGTGATCCAAACAAAAAGCCTCCTCTGGAAAGAGAAAAGCAGGCGTTGAACCTACTCCAGAAGAAATAAAATCTCTCTCCCTTGCTTCTAATGAGTGTGCATAGACATACTCTAGGAAGACTTTCCTAATTTTCCAAGGTCAGACTAAGCTTAGTTTCTGATTCATTCTTATCATATCCTATTCTTCCTTTGCTATAAATGTTAAAACATTAGATAGATAAGTAAGTAGATAGGTAGCTAATAGGCAGACAGATAGATAAATTATAAATAGAGCAATGACGATGGTGCAGACTCCACATTCATCTTACTGCTAGATTTTCAGTACCTATACCAGTAGCAGGTCTATGGCAGACACCAATACATATTGGCATGTTAGGATTATTCAATAAGTAAGTAAACAAATACATACATACATGCATACGTACATACATACATAGTGTCATTGTGAGATTTACTGAGGATGACCTCTAAGTAGAGTGAAATAGGAGGCAATGGACATAAGAAAGTCCATAGCAAAATAAAGCTCAATAAATGACAATTTGAATCTAAAGAGCTGTTTCTTTCCCATATATGAGGGGAGACTGCCCCAAGATGGAATTTATTCATTAAAAATTTTGTATTTATTCTTAAATGTTTAGATTCAGTCACCTTCAACCATCTCAAAACATCCAGATAAAAACTTTGGATGACCATTTGTGCTATGATTTGCAGAAGAAGCATCCTGAGTTGTGGCAAACAGGTGACTGGTTCTTCCACATGACAGTGTACCTGACCATACCCTGCTGGGTATTCAGCAGTTTTTGACAAAAAAAGCGGCATGACCCCTGTGCCGCACCATTCCTATTCACCTGATCTTGCCCTAAGTGACTCTGTTTCTCCAGATAAAAAAGTCCTCAAAAGGAAATGTTTTGCCATGTGGAAGTGGTGAAATAAAAAACAGGAGAAGCACTACAAGACACCAAAATTGAAATTTCAAAAGCATTTTTTAGCAATGGAAAAAGCATCTTGATAGATGCAGTGCATCAAACAGAGAGTACTTTAAAGGTAGCTGGAGTTTAAACATGTAAGAATAAATAAATTATTTTTTTGTAAATAAATTTTTTTAGTTCCCCTGTCGTATAACCTCAGACAATAACCCACATTTGACCCATAAGATAGAACTTATTTCTCCTTTTTAAAATAAAGAAGTCGACTGGATGCCGTGGCTCACCTGTAACCCCAGCACTTTGGGAGAGGGAGGTAGGTGGATTGCCTGAGCCCAGAGATTCGAGACCAGCATGGGCAACTTGATGAGACCTTGTCTCTACAATAAATGACAAAAACTAGCCAAGTGTGGTGGCATGCGTCTGTAGTTCCAACTACTTGGAAGGCTGAGGTGGAAGGAATGCTTAAGTCCAGCAGGTGAAAGTTGTGGTAGCCGTGAGCATGCCACTGCACTCCAGCCTGAGTGACAAGAGTGAGACTCCAACTCAAAAAAAAAAAAAAAAGAAAGGAAAAAAAAGCCAAGAAGGTCAAGACTAAACAGATTTAAATTATTTGGACAAGTGCTCAAAGTTAATAAGTGGCAGACTTTTGCCACTTTTCTCCAAAGGCTAACATAATTATAGTCATTCAAATTCCAAGCCCATTACACTAAAATATATACATTAGCATAGGATAATGGACAGACAGATGGCTTGAATGTAAAATCAAAGTGGAACTAACACTTTTCAAAAAATATTTGCTTCAAAATATCAGTAAAGAATCACTGAGACAAATTTTGTGTTGTTGTCTATAGAATCATGGGAAAAACAATCGTTTTCCAAAGTAACATCTCAGTCCATAAATGGGGCAAAGGAAAAAAAAGTTATAATAAATTTCCTTCCAAAAATTTATAATTGCTTTTTAGGTGTGAAATTACTTCTTGATCTTCCTATAGCAACATCATTGTTGAGAGTTAACCAAATGCAAGTTCCTCTTGTAGGCTCTCAGAATGATACCTACCTTGCCAATCACCTCTCTTCTCTCCATACCATTACCCAACTTGCTGAACATTCTAGCAACATTCATTCAGCAATGAACTTGCTGAGCATTCACATAGAAGCTGGAGTTGATAGCAGCAGCGTGATTCGATAATGGGTCTCTTAAATAACCGAAATATGCTGGTGAGATAGATTAAATGTGGATGTAGAAACCCTGTTTTTCTTTCCCCTGTGAGGCAGAATCTAATTTTTCTCACCTTGAGTCTGAGATGACATTAGTGGTTTATTTGCCCAATAGCTAGTCATATTTAAAGTATAAAAACAGCTGTGGTTTCTAGTATGACTTTTTGGAAGTCTCTGAGAGCCGTGAACTGTCAAGTAAGAAGTTTGATACTGCTATTGGAGACGCCACTTGTAGGTATTCTGGTTGACAGTCCCAGTTGAGTCAATCAGACAAGCTTTCCATTCATTTCCCAAATTCAAGGAGCCAGATATGTGCGGGAAGGTATATTGGACCCTACAGTCCATTTCTGGCTAAATACCATCGTATCCTCTGCTGTTGCCACTTAGTTTCAATTCTTGATTCACAAAATTATGAAATATAATCGTAAGGCTGGTATTTTAAGACAGTAAGTTTGGGGGTAGTTTTTTATGGAGCATTAGATAACTGGAGCAGCTGGTATATCCAAATCTATTCATTAGGAAGCTTTCACTCCAAACCGGCTCGGTGGCTCAGCCTGTAATCCCGCGATTTGGGAGGCTGAGGTGAGTGAATTGCCTGAGTCCGCGGGTTCGAGACCCGCCGGGGCAACTTGGCGAGACCTCATCTCTACAATAATTCAAAAAATTAACCGGGCATGGTAGCGCGCGCCTGTAGTTCCAGTTACTTGTAAGGCTGAGGCGGAAGGATCGCTGGAGCCCAGCAGGTCGAGGCTGCAGTGGCTGAGAGTGGCCACTGCACTCCAGTCTGGGCCACAGAGTGAGACTCCAACTCAAAAAAAAAAAAAAACGAAAACAAAAAACAAAGAAGCTTTCACTCCAGATCGAGTTTCATCATTAGGTTTATAGCAAAAAAAAAAAAAAAAAAATTACATTAATTCAGTAAGGAATAAATCTATTTGCAAAGATATCAGAAAATTTCAGAAATGTATGAACTGATTGTGCAATAAACAACTCTTCAAGAATCCCAACCTTTGTTCATTGGCAAGTTTGCATTTATAGTAAGAGATTACTGCACTACCAAAAATGGAGTAAAGCAAGATTCCAAGATTTGTAGTAAGAAGCTGTTAGTCTCTGCTGATGATTTAAAGCCTTCCCACACTCCCTGTGCACAAAGAGCACCTTGAGTGTCCCAAAGCAATTACTGCAAAGATAACCACAGATGAAATGCAATAGAATGTTGGATTTATCTTCATGTACCATTTTCCACACAGTAAAATGTCTCCCATTCATCTCTGCTCCTTTGACATTAGATTGATCAGTTAACCAGCTTTAGAAGGGAAAGATCAACCAGCTGACAAATTGTTCCCCTTGACTTCAAAGCACACAGGGGCCTAAATTTTAGGACTAATGATTTTAAATCACTCTTCTGGTTACAACAAAATGCATGATGCAACTTAATCAAATCTCTAAGCAATTTGTAAAACAAGGTTTGTTTTTGTATGTCAGAAGCATTAGGGTAATAAATGGATGTGGAGAAGGTGGGGGTAGTCGTGTCTTCTATGTGTACTACATGTAGGATTCTGTTGAATTAAACAGACATCCTCGTTAATGAAGCAACCACATAAATGGACCCAGCTATAAATTACGCAGACCTCATTAGCCTGCATTTTGGGGGAAGTGAGTTCCTCTTTGTGGAAAGAGTGAAATAAGATTTCAAGGGCTCATGTAAAAAGAAAAAATTGGAACACTGACCTGGTAAAAGCAAAGCACCCAATGATTTAAATGTGATTCATTCCACAATTTTGGTTCATGTTTAAGGATCTGAGTATTAATAATCATAATAATATTTGTTTGTAGTGAAATAGTAGTAACATTATTGTGGTTATAATTATTATTACTAACACTAGCAATTACAGCTTCTATTTAAGTCAGTTTTCTTAAAATAAAAGGGAACACAAACAACTTTGAGGATCTGTTAAAAGTTAGGAATTTTTTCCTGAAGAAAAAAATTCTCACATGTAGAAATATATTCACCCTATCAGAGAGGTTATACACACATTCTTCTAAGGGCCACCAATGTCCCTTCCGGGGGTTTTGGTTTCTAGGTTAAGAATCTTAGGATAAGTCCATAAACTGAGCCAGGACTGTAATACACAGTCTATTTTGCTGATCAATTTAAGGATTCTCATATTAGGTGCTACTATGCTCAGTTTGTTAATGGGAAAATTGAGCTTCCAGGATAAATAAGTGGAGGAGCTGAGTTGGAATTTCATATTGTCTGTTTTCAGAGGCCTAAGCACGTTCAATAATGCAAATTAATTTCAAGTAGATATCTTCCTTTGAGTGACTGACTTATGGAAAATTTAACAATTTCTAAAGTTGTGATTGAGCTAAGGTGGGGATGGAAATGTACTTGCTCTTAATTCCCAGATACTGGGAAATTATCACTTGTTTCAATCAGTCAATATGTGTGTGTGTGCATGTGTGAGTGTGTGTGTGTGTAGACATTCATGGCTTTGTACATATATGTTATCAGTAGGCTCTCAAGAGAAGACTATAGTCTATCAATTACTTGTCTGAACTGGCTAAGTTGTTTCCTTTGCTATAGATCTTATTTTTCTCATCTATACAAAAAAAGGTGTTAAATATTTCAAGTCTTGTGCATCAAAGCTGCTGGAATTTTTAAATATAGTTTGGGACACAGGTGAGCAAGGAAGAAGGACAGCAGCAGAAAGAGATGGGAGAGGAGGAGGTGATAGTGGGGTAGAAATATACAGAGAATGCAAAGGAAGAAAAAAAAAAGACAATGGGGAAGATAGGGAGATTTATTCCAGGATCATTGCTCATTCTTTCAGAATAAATGTCTCTTCTTAGACATTCGTGGCACTATTACAAGCATCCTCCTTCACTGACAGGCTGCATTCAGTCTGAGCAACAGAAAATAGTTAGTCTTTGTTTAAAAATGTTTTCTACCTTATGCTTATTGAGCCTAGAATCTGGAGCATAGTAAACATACTTTCTCCTATCCTTTGCAATAGACATATACATCTATATGTTGGTGAATTTCAAGATGATTCAACTCTTTAAACTCTGGACTTTGTTGAAAAAAATGATAGAATGTAGTTGCCTTTGATGTTTTAGGGTATATTTGCTTCCTATAAGTGCTTTTCTAAAGCTAGTTTTTGTTATAACATTATAACAGTCATAGATATTCATGGAAAAATTCAAACATTTCAAAATGGAAATAAGTTAAATAAAGGTGATGCTATGAACATTATTAATAGTTCCAGTCCCGAGGATGATTATTAAGAGTATCTTGCATATGTAAGGCTATCTATGTCTGTCTGTCTACCTATCAATCTAGTTCTTTGTCAGCATAGTTTATACGTCTGAACAAACATAATGGTTTATTATAAACAAAGACATTTATAAGTAAGCATATATTCTCCAGTATTTTAAATTAGATACTTCTAAAATTTCCATCCTATATATAAATATTTGCTTCATTCTTTGTACTGGTTGCATAAAATCCTATTATATATATGTTACCATCATTTTTTAGCTTACTATTGATTGATACATAAAAAAATTTCTAGAATTTTGCTATTGCAGCAAATACTTCAGCAAACATCTTTGTGTGAATACCTTTGTTCACTTGGATAAGTGAATGTATTGTACAGTTGCTAGGTCAAAAATATATTTGTTTGAAATGTTGATAGATGTTGTTAAATTGCCTTACAAAATAGTTGCATCAATTTTTATTTCATCTAACCATTTTGGGCATTGTCTGTTTCCTCATTTTGTCAAAACTCAGCATTATCAATTACAAAAAAACATAGTTATATTAATAAATTATGGTATCCTAACAATTTCTAGTGTTTCTTCACATAAATTGTTAATGATTCCCTCTTCCCCTCACCTCTTAATAGTTGTCAAATATCTCTATTTCTATTTTCAAATTATTATTTTAAGACAATAGACTTCTGGGCACCAGTTATATTTGCCAATTGTAATTTATACGGGAAGAATTACCCTTTTGAATCTTACAATTTCCATATTACGCTCTCTCGTCTCCCATTTTTTTATGCTGTTGCTTGCTAATATATTCATTTATATTCCATCCATTTCCAAGGCTGATTTGAAGTGGCATATGATAAAATAGCAGGTATAAAGAAACATAACATTGAAATAGAAGGAAAAAATATTCTCCAAAATTAATATTGTGACTTTAGCTGTAAATCTAGCTCTGGGCTTCCTATATATTAAGGCCAAAAAGAGCAGTCAATTTTTGATTAATGCATAGCCTATAGAAAGAGAAACCATGTTAGTTCATATAGAGATAAACTTTCATAAGCTCAATTATTTAATTAATGCTTCAGTTAGACACGAACACTAGAACATACAGTGTCCTCCAAAATTATTGTCCACAAAAAGCAGAGATTTTCTTCATAGGACTGTTTTTTAAAAAGAGAGCTATATAACCTGAAAATACCATTCACTAAAGGTATTTCTTGTACGACAGAAGAAGCTAGCTATTACTATTAGATATTAATTAGAATATAAACCATTTTATTATATTTAATGTATTCTCTAAATGCAAAAGCTCATTGCTATTGTTCTATTGACTTTTAGGTCTAAAGAGAAAAAATGTGAAATAAGTTTAATTGTGTGAGAAAAGGAATGTTGATGATAATTATGATAAAGATAATTATGATTTATTCTCACACAAATTGTAGCTGCCCTTTATGCCACTTGCATCAGTATCAATTTTTTCTCACAATGACAAAAGGACTTCAGATAAAGCAACTGCAAAAAATTTAGGGTCATAAATAACCTTTCCCAGCATTAATTCAATCCAATCCCATCTACCAACTGAAAGACATTGTGGTACTGATTCATCAACCCTTTTGTTTGTATTATCTTTCTGAGACAGATCTTATGTTGCCTAATCACATGGGTCTCAGTGTTCTCTGATGAATGCCTTGCTCTTTTTTTCCCCAATGTATTTATCTTCTAATACTTTTTCATGTGCTGGCTGAAAAAAATGTTGACTTTGTTGTCAATTACATCTTCAGGAAAAACTGAAGAGAAGCCCAGATTAATCCATTTTAACTGTTTCATTAAACAGATATTTGTTTAAGCTCCACCAAATTCCCAATCATTGCACCCATTGGCTTGTGTCCTAACTCTGATCTGTCATTGCATTTATTAATTATCATCCCCAGTAGCACTTCTAATCATTATGTACTAATTTTCTACTGAAAACACATATCATTCCTTATCTTTTAGGTTTTATTCCTGCCCACTTTGGATGTATTCCCATTGAATGAATTATGGTTGCTTGAAGTTCGTCTATGCTCAGTCAATACCTTATATTTTTAACTTGATTGCCTCCACCACCCATCCAAGGGAGGAACTATCTCTTTATTTTGAAACAATAGGAGGTCTCCTAGCAGCAGGAACATCGTTCTCCCCACTGTGGTCCAGTGTTTTCACCATTGGATTTGTAACTGAAGATGTGCTTCAGGAAGGCCTCAAAGTTGATGCAGTGGTTACTGTCCTCATGTCCTACCAAAGCTGTCTTCACCTCTCCACTTCCCTCTAATTCACCTTCTCTCCCAAGGTGGTGAGGACATATCTGAATTCTGTTCCCATGATTTTTTTTTTTTTTTAATTGGAATTTCACTCTGTTGCTCAGTCTGGAGTGCAGTGGCATGCTCATAGTTATTGCAGCCTTGACCTGCTGTGCTCAGGCATTCCTTCCACCTCAGCCTTCCAAATACCTGAAACTATAGGCACATACCACCACGTCTGGATAATATTTTAAATTTATTTATTGTAGAGATGAGGTCTCACCAAGTTGCCCAGGCTGGTCTCAAACCCCTGGCTTCAGGCAATCCTCTCACCTCTGCCTCCCAAAGTACTGGGATTACAGGTGTGAGCCACTGTGCCCAGCTGCAGTTTTTAATGAACAAAAATATTCATGAACAAAGTAGATGAAAACCATGGTGTTATCAATTAGATCACAGTATGTATATCTTTTAAAACTATCAACTTGATGATTATCTCTTCCAATAGGTGAGTTGGTATATATCTATATCAGTATCTATCTATTCATGAATGTAATTGTTTTCATGTATGTGTGTGTATTCAATAAATATTTATTTTTGTTATTATTTAATTTTCTTTTCATAAGTATACTCTTAACTCTGCAATCCAGCTAGACATGGAGAGGAATAAGGAAAATATGGAATCAGAAGAACTTTAGCTAGAACATAAAGATTACAGGATATTATGAGCAAATGAAATGGAGAGATGCTCTCCTGGACTATAGAAGAATGGTCTAATGGTTAAGATAAAACAGCAGTCAAATTTATTAGAGTTGCCCACAGCCTGGTAATGGTGAATTTCATGTTGGTCTTGTCATTCCTGGGTTTGGAGCTCTCCATGGCTTCCACCATATGCCTGTCTTCTTCTACCATATACCTTGCCAAAGACCACATGCTTGCAATCCAACTCCTTGGTCTTGTTGGTGCAGATTAAAAAAAAATGAAATTGTTTGTGTTGAGTCCAGCATTTGCCATGGACAAAATGCCAAAACCTGTATGCTTCAGGATGAAGTTATCACTAAATTTCTTTCCACAAATAAACTTGTGCCAGTGCCATGATGATCTGTGAAGTCACTACCCTGGTACATAAACCATAAACTGTGAAATAGTTTGTGAAAGCAGGAGCCCTTTTAGCTAAATATTTTCTCTCCAGTGCTTAGAGTACAAATGTTTTCTGCTGTCTTTGGAACTTTGTTGGCAAACGGCTCCAAAGAGACACAGTCCACGTGTACACCATCGACCACAATGTCAAAGAACATCGTGGGGTTGACCATGACTAGCAGTAGATGACTCTGGTCTTCAATGACATCTGCAAAGCACCAATAAATATTTCTTAATCACACAAACCAATAAATTATTATTTCCTAAACAAATAAATAATAAAAACCTTTCAGTCATCAGGCATTTGTTTATAAGTGCTTGGTGTCATTCATAGTGAGAAGTTCTGTAGAGGCAATGAGGGCTATACATGACCCCTGCTTCAAGAAGCCCAGGGTGATATGGGAGAGGATCTGTTCATATATTTATGGTGTAGTGATGGAGAGTTGCAGTGTCAGAATAGAGGTTCCTTCAGGTCTCTCTGAAAATAGCCACAGGAGAGCATATGCTGGCTTTATGTGTAATCATGTAAAGCTTCACAGAGGAAGTAACAATGAAAGAGATGAAGGAGTCTGAAAGTTGAACGCACATTGAAGATTACACTGGGCAGAAGGCAAAAAATGTAGTGTAGCCATTGACCCTTGGGCCTCAAATCCCTGTCAGGAGGAGTACACAGTCACATACTTTTACAAACAAAAATGAGATAAACAAATCCATTTAAAACTATTAATAGTTGACCCATGTGACTACTCCAATGGGTATTTTCATGTATACGGCAAACAGAATAATCTGAAATCTGAAGTAGAAATATATTACACAAAAGGATAAACTGAATGATATTTACTAATTAGAGACTAACATGCTAACAATAATTTAAATTTAAACTGCTAACTCAGGAAAATAATAGAGGGGAGAAAGCAATGGTCAAATAAATCTGGCAGCCTCTGTATTCTATGAAGTTAGATAAATATCTGACTGGAGAATGACATGCTTTCAGAATCTACCCACTTCTCCAAACTACCATTATTTATTACACAGCAGCCCATTCCCCAGTCTTGTGGCATCTAGGCTCTTGGGGTAACTAACTGGCCATCTGCTTACACTCTTGTCTGGTTGCAAAACATAAACCCCATTGAGAGACCCTTCCAAAGTGTTAGCCAGATTATATAACTCTTCTTGGAACCTTCCAACCACTTCATGTCTCACACAAAATAAATTCTGATGCCCTTACTCTGGCCTCATCTTCCACCTCTATTCCTACAAACTCCAGTTGCACAGCCTTTGCTCATTTCAAAACATGTGAACCATGCTACCCTTTCAGGACTGCCGCATTGCTCCTTTGTACTATATCCATATATTCTGCTCCCTCTATTCATTTAGGCTTTATTCAGATATGTTTTTCGGAGATGTTTTCTCTGCCTTTATGAAATAGCATGCTCCTCAATGCTTTTGTTCCTTTCCTGTTTTATTTGTCTTTATAGCACTTATTTATTTATTGCCTGTTTTCCCCAACCAAAATGTAAGCTTCATGAGAGTGAGAAATATTTCATGCATAAATATATTTTACACTCAAAACCATGCCTTCCACATGGTAAGAACTTAATATATCAATAGATACACACTGAAAAAATGTACAAATGCCTTTCAGAGTCCTTACCATGTAATACACATTATCAAATTAAAATAAATCATAAAATCATAAAAATTCAAGAGAAAGGTATAATATTCAGTGCTTCTCAACAATTTGGAAATGGAGCTGTTTTGCAGATTATCTCTTATTTATCCATTTCTTTTGCAACAACTTATCATGTTACTACCTACTGTCCATGAAACCTGTAATGTTCTGAAAAGACTATGAGGACTGCTTTTCTAACAGATACCAAGTGAAGAGATCTACATTTTCTTTGGGGTCTGTATTGAGTCAGATCTAAGAGAAATGAAAGTGGGCTGCAGGCCTGTCTTAGTGATAGTCTAGGATTATGTGTGTGTGTGTGTGTGTGTGTGTGTGTGTGTGTGTGTGTGTGTGGTGTGTACAGGGCTTCTGGGACTTGAGATTTATAAATAGAGTAGAAAATATGGCTGAAGCCATTGAACAAACTCACCAAAAGGTGATGAGACTAGTATGGGGAACAATGTTAAATTGCTTAAATGGAAATTGTAATGGTTAATTTTATGTGTCAATTTGAATGGACTGTAGGGTACCCAGATATTTGGTCAAAAATTATTTCTAGTTCCAATACAAATAAATGATAAATGTTTGCGGTAACAGATATATGAATTACTCTGATCCAATTATTATATTTTATATATATTGATACATTACTATGTACCCCATGAATATGTATAATTATTATTTCTTAATTAAAAAACAAAAATAAGCTTCCAAATCAAGGATAAAGTAGACATTTTCTGATTTAAAAAAAATTTCTTGGTGAATCTTAGAGTGTTTCTAGATGAGATTAACATTGTGTTACCGACTAAGTAAAGCTAATTGTCTTCCCTAATGTGAGTGTACCTTATGTAATAAGGTGAAGACATGAATAAAACTCAAAATTGTTGCCATGACCTTTGCTGTTGACAAATCTGCTTTTGCTTTGATTGTACCACTTCTGCCTCTTTGTAGCCATGGCTTTGATTGTGCTGTGTCTTCAGAATTGTACTGTAAAGCCTTGTTTCATCTTCTGTTATAATTCTTTGAAGAAACACTTCAGGATCATGATTCCACTTGTTGACAATTCTCATTCAAAGCTCTGTCCTTGTCTACAGGTGACCTGGGTACAACCTTGACTCTCAATGAGGTAAAAATTTGCTCAACTTTAATTTTTCAGTCAAAATTGTGTAAGCTGAACCATTTGAGATGTCTATGGGGTTGACTATTGCTTGTGCTGTGAGTTGTCAGTTCTCTTCAATTAGGGCATACACAAGATTAATTTTTTTCTTGATGTTGATATGGATGGTCTGCCACTGCAGGTTTCATTTTCAACATCACCTATTCCCTTCTTAAAACAAGTTATCCATTTGCAAACTGTTGATTTCTTTGCAGCATTGTTTCTATAAACTTTTTGTAAAGCATCAGTGATTTCATCATCCTCCAATTCATGCTTCACCATAAATCTTATGTTTGTTCTTGCTTCAATTTTGTCAGAACACATGCTGCTCTGGTAGGGACTCTTTTTCAAACTGATGTCTTATTCTTCTTAGTGCCTCAAACAAGAGCCTGTTCTGACGTGTTATAGCAAGTGAATATGAGTTTACTTTGATGGCAAAAATTAAAATCTGTGCACAGCTTTTTTCATATTATGCATTTTTATGAACTTTTGAAGTCTTGTCTCTCTCTCTCTCTCTCTGTCTATCATTTCTTATTGGTTCTATTTTACTGGAGTATCCACACTAATACAGAATAAAACAGAAGTTAAACAAAGGAGAATATAGAGCAAAAAGGAATCCTAACAGTGGATTAAGTCCACAATTTTAAGTAAGGACTTTAGAAATGTATCTAATGAAAAGTTGAAAATGCCCATGAATGGTCTGTAGCCTATCATTTCTCAAGCCAGAGAGAAGTTACATCAGATGACACTAGTTTCTATAAAAGTCTTCTCTAGATTCTTCTCATTGGACAAATTATAATGAGAGAGAGAGAGAGAGAGAGAAGAACTCAGGGAGTGGGAAAGAAGAGGAAGAAGAGGAAGAAAACGAAAAAGGAGGAAAAAGAAGGGAAAGACAGATCCAACAATTGCCAAGTGAGTTTTTTACATACTTTTCTCCTGTAAATATCTGAGCTTACTTTTCCATAAGAAATAGCTATTCCCCAAATTCTGTGTTTCCCCCTCCTCCACAAAAGACCTAAATAAAACTACAGAGTTGGAAAGAGGGGAATTGCCATGTAGTTGCTATGGAAATATCACTGATTTCATAGTGCCACCTCTATCATATCTTAATTAGTATGTTGTTATTATGATAATTTGATGCTGAACTATACATATGAGTGACAAGAGGAAAGCAAGGCTTGGGAAATTGGGAGGTAGTTATGTCTGGGAACAAATGGCCCTGGATGAGTTATATCCCAGGCTCATCACAATCCTGTTGTTCAGTGTAATGTGACTCCCAGAGCAGAGGCATCAGTAATCCCATTCAGATATGCTATAACAAGTTAATGTGAGTTTATTTTGGTGCAAAAACTGGAAATCTGTGCAGTTTTTTCATAGTGTACATTTTTATAAACGTTTGAAGTCTCATGTGTATGTATCTCGATCTATCTATCTATCTATCTATCTATCTATCTATCTATCTATCTATCTATCTATCCATCCATCTATCTATCCATCCATCTATCTATCCATCCATCTATCATCTATCATTTCCTATTGGTTCTATTTTTCTGGAGAACCCAGACTAGTACGGAAGTTAAACAAACGAGAATATACAGCAAAAAGGAAGCCTAACAGTGAATTAAGTTCATAATTGTAAGTAAGGACTTACAATTGCCAAGTTGTAACAGACCAGAGTTTGGCTCTAGGTTCTGCCAGATGTCCCTGTGACCTTGGACATTCCTCACACTCTATGGGCCTCATATTTTATTTAAGCTTTGAGATTCGGATGATAATGTCTACCATTTACAAGGAGCTATAACTATTAAATGGCATAAGAACATGAGGTGCCTAACACTTGGATGGAGCATATTTCATATATGATAAATGTTAATTCATTCTTTCTTGAGTGAATGAATATTTTCATTCACTTGTTCAGTTAGTAGTTTATTCAACAAATATTTACTGAGCAACTCTAGGATGTCAGGCACTGTGCAAAGCACTAAGGATAAAATGAGACAGAGGAATAAGAACATAATCAGCTGTGTTTGTGACAGAATTCATTATTATTATTTTTGAATTTTTGAGGCCCCTGATTCCCTGGGATTAGAAGATGGTTATTTCACCTCAATAATAAGAAATGGCTCCATACTTTCGTGAGATTGCTTCTTTTACCTAAAATGCTTTCATCACTTTTGAGTTTCCTAAGATTTAACTAGAGTTCCTCCCAGGATCATTATCTATATCAGTACTTGCTATTGAAAGTATGGCATAGTACTAAAACGATATGGTCTTTGCTCCTGAGACTTACAATCTATTTCTATAACCCTGACCTCGAACCTAGCACCTAACACGGGACTGTTAAATAGTGCCTACACATGGAGAGCAAATAAGTGACTGAATATCCCGAGGGAACTAAGAATGTTCAGATGATTCCAATCAGCCCCATCATAATAACAGTGTTGATATAGCGGGTTTGTTATGGCTTCAGAAAGTTGGAGCTAAAGTAGGGCTTCCCAGCCCTTCACAAACTATCATCACCTGGGGAGTTTCAAAAGTTACTGATTTAATTGCCAGGAGTTTGAGAAACTCACCAGGTGTTGTCAATGTTCAGTCAAGCTTGAGAATGGGTATAACAAAGAAGGTCAGTGTGAAATCACCCCACAGTTCTCTCTGGGATCCTTCAGGCTTAATAGAAGGAATGTTAACCTTGTGGATTTTGGATGACTGCTTTTCAGGCCCTTCACTACTGACCTGAGACCATTCCATCAGGCTAAGGTAACTATGAACATTATTATCCATTATAAAAATATTGGATTTAATTAAGAATAAATAAAAAATGCTACACATATTCAAGAATGCACCATCCCAAGTGAACTAACTCAGAAACAACAACAAAAAAACAAACATCACATGTTCTCACTTATATGCAGAAGTTAAATGATCATAAAGATGGAAATAATAGACACTAAGATGGGAGAGGTAGGTTGGGGGTTCAGAAGTTACCTACTGAGTACAATGTTCACTATCTAGAGAGTTGGATCACCTGAAACCCAGTTCCTACAGTACACAATATGCCCCATGTACAATCATGCACTTGTACCCTCTGAATCTAAAATTAAAAAAAAATAGAGTGCGCCTAAGTACACAGTTCAATGCATGTCACAAAACAAATAAATTAATGACACCCAAACCTAGTGGCAGAAAGAACATTAGAATCAATCAGAATCTGCTTCACTTTCACTTTCAGGTGCTGTCTTCCTCAAGGGTAACCACTGTTCAGCCTTCTAGTAGCACAGATTAGTTTTGCCTATTTTAATAGATTATGCAAATGAATTCATAGTTTTTGTTTTTGTATCTGGCTACTTTCACTCAGTATTATATTTGAGAGATCCATCCATATCATTGTACTTAACTGAAGACCATTAATTCTTATACTGTATAATATTTTATTGTTGTGAATATATTTCAGTTTATTTGTTCTACTGTTGAGCATTTGTATAGTTTCCAATATTGAATTATTATGAATAACATTATTTTTTTATTTTTTATTTTATTTTATTTTTTGAGTTGGAGTCTCACTCTGTCACCCAGACAGCAGTGCAGTGGCCGCTCCCGGCCACCGCAGCATCGACCTGCTGGGCTCCGGCGATCCTTCCGCCTCAGTCTTCCGAGTAGCTGGAACTACAGGCATGCGCTACCACACCCGGCTAATTTTTTGATTTATTGTAGAGATGAGGTCTTGCTTGCCCAGGCGGGTCTCGAACCCGCGGGCTCAGGCAATCCACTCACCTCAGCCTCCCAAAGGCGCAGGATTACAGGCTGAGCCACCGAGCTCGGCTATGAATAACATTATTTTGAGAAATTCGGTACATGCATTTTGGCAAACATATTTGTATATATGTATATATTTGGATTTATACCTAAGAGTAGAAGTATTGATCATAGGTGTATTTACATGCATGTTGAGCTTTGGTAGAAAATTGCCAAACATGTTTTCAAAGTGGTTATGGCCATTTTTTCTTCCATCAGCAAGTATTAGCAAGGCAAGAAGAGGATTCTGCTTGTCCCCCTCATATTTGGTATTATCTGTCTTTATAATTTAGCTGTTGTGATTGGTTTGTATTGATAGCTTATTTTGATTTAAATTTGCATTTCTGTAAATATATTATAAACTTGAGTATGTTTTTGTATGCTGACTAGACATTTGCACAGTGTATTTTATGAAATAAACGTTCAAGTCTTTTGTCTTAATAGGCCATCTTGTCTTTTTCTTCTTGATTTGTTGGAGATTTGTGTTTGTTTGTTTTGTTTTGTTTTGAGTCGAAGTCTCACTGTATCGCCCAGGCTGGAGTGCAGTGGCACACTCATGGCTACTACAACCTTGACCTGCTGGGCTTAGGCAGTCTTTCTGCCTCAGCCTTCCAAGTAGCTGGAACTACAGGTGTGTGCCACTATGCCTGGCTAATTTTTAATTTATTCTAAAGACAAGGTCTCACCAAATTGCCCAAGCTGGTCTCGAAACCCTGGGCTCAGCCTAGCCTCTTGCTTCTGCTTTCCAAAGTGCTGGGATTACAGGTGCCAGGCTTGTTGGAGGTTTTTAAAAATAAGTTTTATAAGTTTGTGATAGCTTGTGAATTCAGTGTACACAAATTGTTCATTAGATATATGCATGGGAAATATCTTCTTCCCATTCTATAGATGGTCTTTTCACAATTTTAATGGTATATTTTGATGATGTTTCTATTTTTAATAAGATCCAATTTATCCGAATACTTTATGATTAGCAACATTTGCTTGTTTTTAAAAAATTGGTGCTTACTCCAAGTTCAGGGCACATTTGAGAGTGCAAAGTGGTGCTATATTATACTAGAACAAAAAGCATAAACCAAATTGTCTTCAGCATACCAAGACATCTGTTCTCTTTAAACATGTTCCCTCCATTCTGAGTTACATCAGATTGATAGATCTCAATGCTAGTTCAAATTTAAATTACTTAAGAAGCTTTTAAAAATTATTTTTGCCAGGAATACCACCCCAGTTCAGTGAATCACAATCTCTAATGGTGTGGGTAATCTTTTTTATTTGGGAACTGCTCAAGTGATTCTGTAATCCAGTAAGTGTTGACAACCATTGCTCTATCCCAGTGCTTCTCAGACTATAATGAGCACATGCATTCTCTGGGATCTTGCACAAGATTCAGATTCAATCTGGGGGGCAAGATGTGCATCTCAGGGGATCTGATGCTGCTGGTACAGAGACCAGCACTTGAGTAGAAGGGCTCTGGACCAGGTTTCCCTACATGGTCACATCTGAAATTTTTGGTCAGATAATTTTCTTGTGAGATTTCCTATGCATGTAAATATTTTTGCAAGCACTAATCATTAGTTGTCAATAGCATTTTTTCCCCTGCACTAACCACTAACCAATAGCATCCCCCAAGACTTAAGAGTCAGAAATGTCCCCAGGCAGTCCCAAAAGTCACTTGGGTGCAAAATCAATTTAGTTGAGAACCACTTGTTTAAACTTTTTAGACAAAACTTCAAATTACTGAGAGACACAGGAGAGCACCAGGGTGGATCCCAGGTCACATTACTAAATATTTGATTAGATTGAATATTATACAAATATTGTATGATATTTTATTGTTATGACTACATCACAATCTTGATTCAAAAAGCCAAATTGCATATGCACATCTAAGTTGGTTGAGGTGCTTAGGTATTTATTTCCTCTGATTGAGATAGCAAACATGGCACCTGATTAGTGCATACTTCTCCATTTGAACTCCAGATATAGTAGGAGTACAGTAGAAGAGAAGCAAGGGTGAAGATAAACATTCATTCCTAATGGTTTCAAAACAAACCTATGCATTCCATCTCCAGATCTCTGAATGTCTATTCCTAAATAAAAAATAAATGTAGAAATTTAAGTCATTAGAGAATAAGACCACAGAAAGCAAATTTAGTATTTAGTTCAAAGTCTTGCATATTAAACAAAATAAAACAATGAAAAACCTCACACACAGAAAACCACTGTTCTCCTTTGTGGTCTGGGAAATATTTACACTATGTCTTATTGTTTTTCTACCACTGAAATTGTGCACCTTGTTATTCATGTAATGACTCTGTGCTCAGGGTCACCCCTCCTTCTTTGCCTCCCTATGATGTCATCATAGCTGGCTCCTGGTTAATTCCACCCTCATTTGGAAATGGGATGCTCTGGTGCACAAGGAAATAATAGCCCACCTTCCTTGCCTCCTTATACTTTAATTTTCCAGAGATCAAAATTCAAGGAAGTTCCAAATGATGGAGCACAATGAACATCTTAACAGCCACAATCATTATCATTAGGTACCCACTATCTTTTTTTTTTCTTATGAGAGTGCTTCTTGCTACATTTATCTTACTTTTTTAAAGAAAGAAATAGTGTGCCAGAAAGAATAGAAATAATCAGAATTCTGAATGCCAAATAGGATTCAAAATACCTATGAATAATCTTGGCTTTATATGTTCTTAGCTTTGGCTTAGATAGGGGATCCCAGCCATAAAATAATACAAGGAAATTGATGTAAAGAAATTGTTCAAAATGTAAAGCCTATATGTTTTGCATTGGCAAGACATCAATTACCCTTACCCAGGTAGCTTCCAAAGATACAATCTATTTTTGAAAGACATAGAAAAGGTGTAGAGAAAAGTCTTTGCAATGAAAATAACTCTGATGTTTTAAACACCAAATATGCCAAGAATGTGGATTGCATTGAGTTTTCTCTATGAATTACTTAATCCAATTCAATCAGTATGTTGAGCACCTATTATGTGCTGTTTAACATTCTGAAAAAGAAAAGAAATACATTAAAATATACTCAGTCCATTCTCTAAAAACTTCACCTTTTAATTTTGAAAATAAAACAGGCACCAAAATTATAGTTATTATTATAGTCACCATAATTATTATCAATATCATTAATACTAACATCAAAATAATTATATTAAAATATGTTATGTAATAGGAAAGAGACAGCTACAAGGCTTCAGATTTTTAAAAAAAAATAAAAAAATGTAGGGAAAACCTTTAGAAGTAGATGTCATTTTAGAATAATGTTCCATGTATATGTGCAAAAAATGAAGGGAGAAAAAACTTTTGGGTGTTTCAGAAATTGTAAAAAACAAAAAAATCCAGGAGCTTATTTTTGGAAATAGAACTGCGTGAGTGAGGTGGGCAAGAAAATTTGATGTGGCCAGAATATAGCATTATATGGAGACTGGGAGCTGCAGGCTGGGATAGGGCAAAAAGACACTAATGTGGCTTTGGGCACAGTTACTTTAGGTCTTAAACGTAAGGATACATGAAGACATTTTACAAGATAGTTCCTCTGAATGATACACAA
This sequence comes from Tarsius wallacei, assembly GCA_963574415.1. Classification (NCBI taxonomy): domain Eukaryota; kingdom Metazoa; phylum Chordata; class Mammalia; order Primates; family Tarsiidae; genus Tarsius; species Tarsius wallacei. Next base: position 2,389 of record CAUYQG010038758.1, on the reverse strand, counting down.
TCTGAAGTATACAGATGCTTTGGAATGTGTGTAGAAATTGTCTAACATGAAAGCCAATCTGTCAGTTACTGTGGTTTTCTGAACTGCAGGGTCTCACCAGAGCTCCCCCTAATAAGTTCTTGTCAGAAAGCCTCTCTTGCCACTTCCCTGAAAGGCAGTGAATTGGACTCTCACACTGACAGGAAATGATTCTGGTGCATAGAGAGACATCAAGTAGGAGAGGGCAGAAGCTTGGCAAGGACCAAGCTACGTGTTGGCATGTGCAAATCCTCTAGGGGTCTGGGTGATAAAATCAGGTGAACCTAATTGTGAAAGGAAGGCGTTTCCCTCAGAGAAGGTCTTTGGCATGGACCTGGAAGGAAGGGAGAACAGTCATCACTTCTATTCTCTCTGCCAGTTTTGTTTTTTGCTTTTCAAACAAGCAATTGAAGCCAGAGGCTATTTTTAGTTTCTTGGCTGAGAGTGAGTGATAGAGCATATTAGTATGTCGGTGAATGTGCAGGTAAACTTAAGTGAGAGTCTTGATAAAGCTCGGAGGAGCTGGCCGGGGGCAGGAGATTGGCAGCAACATTACAGGGACCAAAAAGATACAGCCCAAATCCTCAGAGGTTGTGATTTCAAGTGCTGTAACTAGTAGGCCCTATATAAATAGGAGGGAGGGAGGGCAGGGAGAAAGCCACGTTCTAGGGCTGATTCCTTTCTGATTTGAATGCAATTTGGGTTCAGGGGACAACATGGGTTTTCAGTCAATTTCATAGGCACTAAATCTTCCAGTTGATGTGCCCAGGCAGTCTTGACACTGATGAGCACTTTAGGAGTTGAGCGTGTATATATCTAAAGAATTTTTAAAGGTAGATTCATCTGTCTAATGATTTGCATTTTTAACACTAGCATTAAACCTAACTTCATATTACCTTCTGTTCCAAGAAAATCTTATGTTTTTCACAGTGAAAAATCATGACAATAGCTATTCTTTATATCAGGTGTTTGCTAAGAACAAGATCCCACATACACAAAATATAATTTAATGATGTATGTGTATTTGATATAATTTAATATTTAGTGACACTCCTCAAAGTAGACAAACTCCTAAAGGTATGGATGAGTTACAAGAGATATTCAGATGTTATGAGACTTGCTTCAGTTCTTATAATTTTCATTCTTTTTTTTAATTTTAAAGATGTGGGATACAATTCAGGATTAGGTATACAAGTGGTTATTGTACAGGTAAAGTTTCGGCCTCCCGTTGGTTCCCACTTCACCTGATTTGAGATCAGGTGCACTTACTGATGTTATGTGTCCCCCACTTCACTGCCCTGGCATTTTCTGGCTACTGCCAATCCCTTTCTTATAGTATTATCATAAATGTTTAGAGTCCGCTTATGAAAGTGAACGTATGGTACTCTGTTCTTCGTTTCTGTGATAAATCACCGAGTATTATAGTCTCTAAATCCAAGTTGCTGTGAAGTCCATAATATTGTTCTTATTTATGGCTGCATAATATTTCATCATGTATATGTACATGAACCACATTTTTTATTCAGTCCAGCTTTGATGGGCAGTACGTTTGGCTCCATGTTTTTGCTATTGTAAATAGTGCTGCAATAAACATGAATGTGCAGGTATTTTTTTTTGTAGAGTGATTTAAGTTCCTCTGGGTATATTCCCAGAAGGAGGATTGCTGGGTCATATGGAAGGTCAATTTCTAATTATTTTAAGAATCACCACACTGTTTTCCACAGAGTTTGAACTAGTTTTCATTCCCACCAGCAGTGTAGAGGTGTTCCCTTCTCTCCACAACCTCACCAGCATCTGTTGTTTTTTGTTTTATTAATGATGGCCATTCTTACTGGAGTTAGGTGGTATCTCAATGTGATTTTGATTTGCATTTCTTTGATGATGAGTGAGGCTGAGCATTTTTTCATGTCTGTTGGCTGCTTGTATGTCCTCTTTTCAGACATATCTATTTATATCTTTTGCCCACTTTTTATTGGGGCTGTTGGTTTTTTCCTTTTGGCACGTTTGAGTTTCTTGTAGATCCTAGATGTTAGGCCTTTGTTAGATATGCAATTGGCAAATATTTTTTCCCATTCTGTGGGCTGTCTCCCCACTCTCTTGATAGTTTATTTGGCTCTGTGTTAGATGCGGAAAAAGCTTTCGATAAAAACCAGCATCCATAATTGATAAAAAAATCTTTCCTGTAATTCCACGCTTTGGGAGGCTGAGGTGAGTGGATTGACTAAGCCCGCGGGTTTGAGACCCATCTGGGCAACTTGGTGAGACCTCATCTCTACAATAAATAAAAAATTAGCCATGTGTGGTAGCCTGCGCCTGTAGTTCCGGCTACTTGGAAGGCTGAGGCGGAAGGATCGCCATAGCCCTGCAGGTC